>SJYC01031163.1:0-13296 GCA_006408675.1 Madoqua kirkii
TTAGTAGTAGGTAGCTGAATAAGATGGAGCTAATAAACACGTTTAGTCCATCTCCTGGAAACCATGTTCCAGGGATGGTGTAGCCAGGAGCCAACAGCGGCCTGAGCAGGGCTGCTGCGAGTTAGATGCTGCCCCAACATCTGATCAGAGCCCCTGTTTTCCCCTGCACCATGCAGGGGACAGTGTCCTCTCCACCTGGACTCCTACAAAGGTGTCCTCTCACTGTTAGGCACAGAGAGGAATTGGAAGATCTGCACACTTTCAAAGAAAGGGCAGCTCATGAATTTTCATCACAGGCAGAGATGCAGATTGGGATCAAGGGGAGTTAAGCTGAGTGTTGAAGGCAGTCTCAACACCTCCTACTGCCCGAAGGGGAAAGTCGGAAAGGGGGCATTTGTAAGTTTCACATTTTCAGTAAAGCTGTCAAAATGAATTAAGCGTAGTGGGAAAAGGGAAGCAATGCTTGTAAGGTGAAGCTTAAAACTAAACAACTCTATGTACCATTAACAGGATTATGCAATTATGAACAATTTTACCAAATAATAATACTATGCATGGGTCAAGGTAAGCTGGTTATTAAAGATGTTGTATATATAAATTACCTCTGAATCATTTGTGACTGTAAAGAGTGATAGCTGGTGAGGTGCTCTGCCCAGGTTACCCAAGATATCATGTATATGGATCAAATTATGCAGATAATCACTTCATGAGAGTGATTTGCAGAGTTCACACTGCAAATATAACAGTAACAACAATAACAGATTACACTATGCTATGTCAAAGGCTTTAACCTCATAAAGTTACTTTATATAAGCATCCTTTTTAGTGTAATAAGGGGTTAAGCACACAGACACCATAATCAGATAGTTTGTGTTCCCATCTGAGTTCCAAACAATCTCTGTGCATCAACTTTCTCACCTGTAAAATGGGAATAGCAATTCTAGGTATTTCATAGGGCTCTTGTGAAGATTAAATGAGTTACTGCATGGAAAGCATTTGGATGGCACCTGGCACACAGTGTGTACCATGTAAGGAGCAGTCATTATTCCTTGGGTTTCCCAGGTAGTGTCAGAGGTAAAGAACCCACCTGCCAATGCAGACAGATGTAAGAGATGTGGGTTCGATCCTTGAGTCTGGAAGATCCCCTAGAAGAAGAAATGGCAACCCATGCCAGTATGCTTGCCTGGAGAATCCCATGGAGAGAGGAGCCTGGTGGGCTATAGTCCATGGGGTTGCAAAGAATCAAACATGACTGAAGCGACTTAGCCCCCATGTACACATTATTTCCTAACAGAGTTCCATCGATGAATTTGCTAAACATTGCTCGGCAGAAAAGTAAACCAAATTGATCCTTTGGCCTGCATGATCACTGTCATGCTAAACTTACTGCTTTTGGTGGTGCCCATGATATGATCCAACCATTCTCGTGCCTCAGTGCTAAACTGTGCCAGGCAGCACACAGGCAAAGTGATACAGTAGCCATTTGAGATGAAAAGGGTACTGACCAAAACAACCGCCGGAAAAGCAGAATTCCCCTATGGTTTCGATGAGGCGTATTTTTTTCAATTGCAGATGTCATTTCCACAAATTTTCATTCTGGCATCTGGCACATGCATGCTATTTGAAAGCAATACTGCCCATGTGCCGGCTGTTACCGTGACAATCTTGGGGACTGCTTCGCACAAATTAGGTGAGAACTTATCTTCATAAAAGAATGTCTGTCACTGACAATTACGGTGATGCCCTGCCAGTGCCCACAGCGCGAATACAGAACGTCAACATGCATTTCTCAAGTTTTATGACTCAAAGAGGAAACATCAGGCTTGAATGGAAAAAAAAAAAAATAATAGTTCGGTCTTCCAACTGCCACACTTATGCTCCCATTAAAAATGGCGGGGCCTGGACTCCATTAGTTAGCAGAAGTCACATTTGGATAAAGAGGTGAACAAGCCACAATCCACTGCCATAAAATGGGTCACTGCTTTAATGAAAGAAGGCCTTGTTCTTAATGTATTTGGATCCCAAATCAAATTATGTCGTATTAGAGACCTTTTTCTTTTGGATTTAACATTCGTTTTTGTTGCTTTGGAAAGGCCTGCTTTTGTGCTGAGCTGTTCAACTGAATTTCTTTGTTAGGAAGATAACCAGGACATTTAGGCTCACAAACCAGCTTCCTGAAAACTTTTCTGTGGCATATTTTAGCATACATAAGCAGCCTTAAAATGTGTGCTTTAGGATTTGGAGTCGAAAATAAAAGCCAAAACCCAGAGTGATAATTAGTTTCTTGTTATTCACGGTGACAATGTTTTTTTTTTTAATGAGTTTCCTAAAAGCTTGATAGGAACCTTGGCCTTTGGAATTTGAGGCTAATATTTTTAAGTCATAGCCCTGGTAAGAAATATTTTAAACAAAAATCATCAAGCATCCCATTATATTTGGCATCCCTCTTGTGATTTGTTATACAATATTTTGAAGCTCTAATGTACATATATTACATATGTAATATACCCAATAAATGTTTACTTACTATGAAACTAAGATGATATGTGCAAAAGTAACTTGGAAGGCATTATGAAGTTTAATATTAATTTTAATGTTCATGAATGCGACCCTGTGAAATATGAAGTCGTGTCTGACTCTTTGCAACCCCATGAGTATATCCCACCAGGCTCCTCTGTCCATACAATTCTCCAGGCACAAATACCGGAGTGGGGTTGCCATTCCCTTCTCCAGGAGATATCCCAACCCAGAATCAAACCCAGGTCTCCTATATTGCAGGCAGATTCTTTACCATTTGAGCCACCAAGGAATCCTGTGAAACTGTCTAACTCAGTGGATTAGAAGAACATCCAGGTGGAAATTATGATCATTGTCTCAGATCTAGTATAAAATTTAAATACTGTTCTGCCTTGTTTTCTCTCTCTTTCTGGTTCTGATGAATGTGACAATCGGTTCTGTGAGCTCAGACAAGTCATTCTTTTCCCTCTGTCAGCCCCCAGTTCTCAACAAGTATGACCAGGCCAGTAGCTCGCTTCATGGCAGGTACAAGATAAAACAATTTCCTCAGTTACCATCAAAGGCTGCCTGCAGGGTATGGGATAACAGCAGAAGCCTTATCCTAGGATCATGTTGCCAATTCTGCTCCCACTCAGGCAGGAAAAACCAAGCTAGGGGAAACTAAGAGCAACTAATAGTTATTGAGCACTTGCTACATGCCAAGCATTTGGGTTGTATTGTTTCATCTAGTCCTTGCACAGTTAGCCATTCCACTCGACTTCTACAGTGAAACCAGGATAGACCACAGCTATCAAAGGCTGATATTTACTGGTGCTTACTATGTACTAAGTGTGTAACTTGAATGATCTCATTGGATCTTCATATCAGCCTTGAGATCTTGGAGTCAGAGATTATTATAGTTCACTGTGAATTACTAGGAGACTATAGTCACTTGTATTTGCTTTCTGACCTCATAAATCTGGTTTACACTGGGTTGCAACTTGAAAATGAGTTGACTAAGGAGAAGAAAACAAAAAAGAAATAAAATAAGGAGGATAGAGAAGAAAGAAGGAAGAAAAACTGATTAATTGACTGGCCAAATAGGTGGGAGGACTCAGATTTCACTTCCCTTAATTCTCATTGTAACTTTCAAGGTAGATATGTTTATTTTGCCCACATTGAAAAAGAGAACACTGAGGCTTGCCAAGGTTAAACAATTCTGGCAAGTCAACAGGACCTGCGAGTGAGCTGTCAAACACTGGAACCCCATGTTCAAATCCTCAAGTTCATGTGCCGGGCAGACCCATGCAGTCATTGTCCAAGACCTGTGCAAACAAGCTGAGGCACAGACCAGAAGATAGGAGGCATGGTTGGTTCCTCAAGGCCCTGTGCAGGGAGATGAACCTTTCCATGTAGACACCACTCTTGTCTAGTGGGACACAGAATTCCTGCGAGCAGGTGGCTGCTCATCACATGACAATTTATGGTGCAAAAATCAAACCATCGCCTTTGCTTGGGTTTCTGACGAGCTCTGCCTTCCAGGCTTAAGAGACGGCGAACACTGTGCTGACTCTTACACATGGTATGATTGCAGTCTCCTTTGCCTCTATCCGTGTTGTTTATTTTAATCTTGTTATTCTTATACCTGTCTTAATACTTAAGTTGCCTCTTTCTTCCTTTAAGGAACAGAGGGAGTGGTCAGTGAAATGCGAGGAGAATTACAGAAGATGAATATATCATACTGTCTTTGGCTACTTACAGTTCAAATGCTTTCCCTGGACTTAGAGCATCTCAAGGGCAGGAACTTATTTCATGTATTGATTAATCCCCAGGACTCTTCACAGGGCCTGGTTACCCCCATAAGTGCTTGCTGGATTATGTATATAATTAATATTACTCAGATTTAACACAAACACTGTACATGAAAAGACAGAATAGCTATTTGAGCAAGAGTTGAGATGAGCTAGGGAAAATACAGTGTAGTCAGACATTTTGGTTCATGCCCACTTTCTCTTCTGCTGCTTCTAATGCTTTGGACTCTAAGAGGTTGACCTTTGTGTTATATTTGTCCTTAACACATTAGCATTGGGTATTCCAGTGGCTAGCATGGCTCACTGAAAACTTATTTTAGTGCCAGCTTGTTAGTCATTTAAAACAGGGCATCAATTTTTATTTTACACCCAAATCATAAAAGATTGCTTAACTTTGAGCAAGCGTGTCATGCTGCCTACATAATCATCTCAGAAGATTTAAAGCACCTAGGAAGCTGATAAATTGTTTTTAAAGTTAAGCAAAGACATGGTCTAATGTAGGTTGAATCGATTCAGTTAAAACATCCACCATGAAATACTTATAAAGGTGATTGCTTTCTGCCCCTAAAGCCCTGAAAAGCTGCCCTTAGGAGCAGGTTAAAATTAGAAATTGTTAAAAGTAAGCAGTATGTTTATGAAGGGTAAGGAATATTTGAAAGCAAGATTTAAATATTTTAAAAATATGTCTGATGCAAAATAAAAGATTTCACTATCTCTTTAGAGTTACTGAGGCGCAAGATAAGACTAGGAAAGTTCATCCGGCCATGTACATTTTACTGCAAACATGTCATTTTAGACATTTTTCAAAATGTATTTGGAATATGGAAAGCAATCCTACTGAGGTATTGTTTGGCATAGCTCATTGACATGTTTATGTTTGTAAAGTCAGTCAGATCAAGACAACGATGAAGTGTTTTTTTTTTTCTTTCTCATTTGAGTGAAAGGAGGCTAATTTTTTTTTTTTTTTTTTGAAAACAGCAATAAAAGAAATGTGTGATTCTTTTGGCCTATTCTTTTATCCTTAAATCTTTTTTAAAGCGAGAAATCTGGAAAATTATTTAGGGTATCATGTGCAAAAAGACTAGAATAAATAGCCCATGCATTATAATATAAGTATATTAATACATATTTCAAAGCCTGGTTTCCAAGGCTAGGGGTACACTCGAATGCCATGAACTTTTAGGAAGTCAGGAACTACTATAATCTCAGATATATCTTCCAAAACAACAGCAAGAGATACAGCTCCACCCCTAGAATGGTTTTAAGTATCCAATAGGGCTTTCTCAGGTGGCACTGTGCTGAAGAATTTGCCTGCCAATGCAGGAGAAGCAGGTTCAATGCCTGGGTTGGGCGGATCCCCTGGAGAAGGGAATGGCAATCCACTCCAGTATTCTTGCCTGGAGAATCCCATGGACGGAGGAGCTGGGAGGGCTACAGTTCATGGGGTCACAAAAGAATCAGACACAGTTTAGTGACTAAAACAAGAAAAAAGCATATACATTTTAAAAAATGGTCCATAGATAAACGCCCTTTAATAATAATGTATCAATTATAAATTATAACAAGTTATCATCTTAGAAATTCTTCATTTATCATATTCTCATTCTCTACACTGTGGGAAGAGAAGTGCATGATTGAAATGATATTTTTAGAAAACTGCACTGAACTTAAACATATCTTATACTCTCACTTGTGGCAGAAATGGGTTTATGTTATGCTTATCAAAAGCAGGCTTGCCTTGAAAATTAGAATCTCAAAGAAATTGATTTTTACAATAGTTATAAATCTTAGTGAAGCTATAAATTTAATATAGAGTACAAAAGAAGGGATAAATATTTGAATCATTATGCAGGAGAACTGGGAGAAGATTCTGGTATAAAACAATGTGAAATGTCTCCAGGAAAGAGTCCTATCAAAGTACAGTTTATGAAAGTTTCCCAAAGTTCTATTTCCTGACTTTCTTAAACATCTTCTGATATATCAATTCCAGCAATATTTTGGCAGCCTAAAATTACACCATTCTGACCTTGACATTAGTATTCAACAGCACTGAAGGAAGAATGACAGCTTCTCCATCCTAGTGGGTGATCTTGCAAGCTTTTACCTTCATGACTATGGAGTTTCTGTCAAGTGTTCTTCCAGCCGAATGATCGCATTCTTTTGAATTATGAAGTGGCTGCAAGCTGTGCTAATTGGGTCCGCACTGATGTCACTGATAAGGATTAAACAGCCTTGATGGTCTTAAAGTCACAAATAAATACCATCTTGTTACACATGTATATTCCACTTAGCCTCATCCATAACTAAGGCCATGGCAGAAGAGAACTGCTTTATTTAATTAAAATCGTCATTAAAGACATTAAGATGAATTAGAGGCAAATCATAAAGAGATGAATGGAATAGCTGAGAGCAACTATGATGAAAGGTTAAATATCGTGATTATTTTTTGCATTGTTGATGAAGGCTGAACAATATGCTCGGGAGGATGGAAAAGAGTGAATAAGGTGGCATCTTTGCCCAAAAGAACTGAGCTATCAATGCAGCAGAACAAAAAGCACAGAAGCCGGAAGTTACGATGGCCTGAACTAATGTAACTGTTGCCTCTGTTGCATTACAAAGATTTCTTTGTTTCTATATTTAAAGATCTTTAAACAGTAAGCTTCCAAAAGGCAGGGAAAGGACTAGAAGAGTCTGTGACTATGTCCTTTATACAGTACAGTGGCATTGGTGCTCTGGCTGCTTATTAATTTCTATCTGATAGCCAGTGAAAATTTGCTGAATGATACAGGGACCTCAAAGCCAATGTTTTATGACGATCTAGAGTACTCTTGCCTGGAGAACCCCATAGATGGAGGAGCCTGGTAGGCTGCAGTCCATGGGGTCACGAAGAGTCAGACAGGACTGAGCGACTTCACTTTCACTTTTCACTGTCATGCATTGGAGAAGGAAATGGCAACCCACTCCAGTGTTTTTGCCTGGAGAATCCCAGGGACGGAGGAGCCTGGTGGGCTGCTGTCTCTGGGGTTGCACAGAGTTGGACATGACTGAAGTGACTTAGCAACAGCAGCATCAGAGGGGTTGGAAGGGGAGGGAGGTGGGAGAAAGGTTCTAGAGCAGGGAGACATGTATACCTATGGTTGATCCATGTTGATGTACAGCAGAAATCACCACAATATTGTAAAGTATAATTGTCCTCCAATTAAAAAAAATAAAATTAAGTGTTATCTGGTGTAAACATAACAGTTAGTGTGAGATTCTAGAGGACTATAATGAACTTCTATATACAATTCAGATATCTTTAACCATAACACTATATTCATACTTTAAATGGGTGGAATGTGAATAAAATTGCTGCTGCTGCTAAGTCGTTTCAGTCGTGTCCAACTCTGTGCAACCCCATAGACGGCGGCCCACAAGGTTTCCCCATCCCTGGGGTTCTCCATAGGTTGCCATTTCCTTCTCCAATGCATGAAAGTGAAAAGTGAAAGTGAAGTCGCTCAGTCGTGTCTGACTCATAGAGACCTCATGGACTGCAGCCTACTAGGCTCCTCCATCCGTGGGATTTTCCAGGAAGAGTACTGGAGTGGGGTGCCATTGCTAAAATGGGTAAATTATTGATAAGGTACTAAGCCATTGAAAATCAAAGCATAATAAATTATTATATGGACAGAGGAGCTACGGTCCATGGGGTTGCAGAATCAGATAGGACTGAGTGACGTCACTTTCCTTTTCACATTTTACTGTTACAAACAGTGCCACAGTGAGTGACCACATGCATTACTACTTGTACATTTGTTTTAGAAGAAGCAGAAAAGAACAAGGATATTGTTTTTTCTAGACTGGGCACAACTTCAGTCTTAAAATATAATACAAATTGTCATGTAAATACTAACTGTTCTGTTAACTTTACGCACACACATGGGGCTATTAAACAGTTCCCACGGATTCAGTTTCACACACTGGTCTTTTTAAATTTGGTGACTTTTGTCTCCTGATGGATGTGTGATGGTGCCTAATTTATGTTTTCCTAAGTTGAGCATCTTGTATGTTAACTGTAATTATGGGCCACTCCTCATTTCTCTCTCATAATTACCTGTTCTTATTTATTATCTATGTATTGGATTGCCTTTTTCTTATTGATATTTAAGCATGTCTGGTACACTGGAAATTATTAGTTGACCAGATCCTGGTGTATGGCTTACATCTTTTTTAGTTTTTGAAAACATATTTATGTCCTGTGAAAGTATTTGATTTTAATATAATAATATCTACCATCTTGTAACTGTGTCATTTCTTCCTTTTTAAGGAAATTATCACTTATTCAAATGTATGAAGACATTCTGCAATATTTCATACAAGTTTTAAGACCTGACTCATCGTGTTTATGTTCTTACTGCACCTAGAATACACTTTTGGATCTGAGGGAAGGGACTAGGTTTAGTTTGCTTTTGTTTCATATTTCTAGTTATGACAGCTAAAGCGATCATATATTCCAGTTGTTTTGTACTCTCATTTAGTCTCTTTGGAGCTCATGCTCATGTAACTTGCTTTGGCTAATGGAGTACGAACAGAAGGCTGTGTATATACATTCAATGTAATGCAATAGAATCCAGAAAATAAGCAAGGAATTGGCCTTCAGCCAGCTTCCCTCAGAGTAAAGTCGTCGAGTAGGTGAAGTTCCTTGGAGGTACACTCATCCATATTCCTGGGTCCCCTGCACGGTAAGGATACAGGCCTGCCTTCTATAGGTGGGAACTTATCGTTGGTTTTCAGTTCTTTACCTATCACCCCAGGCAAAGCAAAGACAAACCTCTCTTTCTTAAATTACACTCTCCAAACAAAACTAAAGCTGAAACCACTGGAGAAGAAAATGACTAAGAAATTAACTGCTACATTTTTTTTCAAGTAGTGAGTTCAGGTTAATAGGATATTTGCATTATGAAAGGCATAGTAGGGGCTTCCATCGTGGCTCTGATGATAAAAAATCTGCCTGTAATGCAAGAGACTCAGGTTTGATCCCTGGGCCAGGAAGATCCCCTGAAGAAGGAAATGCCAAGCTACTCCAGAATTCTTGCCTGGAAAATATCATGGATAGAGGAGCCTGGTGGGTTATAGTCCACAGGGATCTAAGACTCAGACAGACTGAGCAGCTCACACCCTGAGGACATAATAGAATAAAGTAGAAAGTGAAAGTGAAGTCTTTCAGTCGTGTCCAACTCTTTGTGACCCCATGGACTGGAGCCCACCAGGCTCCTCCATCCATGGAATTTTCCAGGCAATTTTCCCCCATACTGGAGTGGGTTGCCATTTCCTTCTCCAGCAGATCTTCCTGACCCAGGGATCGAACCCAAGTGGGTCTCACACATTGCAGGCAGACATTTTACCATCTGATCCACCAGGGAAGCCAAGTCTAAAAGCCCCTGGGAAATACATTTCTAATTTTGAATCTAGGATTTAAAACAGTTCTGCTGACTAGGTGTGTGACTTTTGTCAAGATCCTCAGTTACTCAGTGTCTTTAGTTGTACAGTAAACAGAATGCTACTTGTATTACAGGGTTGATACAGGAATGATAAAGCAACCCTGCCTGACTGCATGCCTAGCACAGTGCCTGGCACGTGGTAGACACTAAGATGAGACTAACGGGCAAATTTGGGCATGGAATATGGAATGAAGCAGAGCAAAGGCTAAGAGAGTTTTGCCAAGAGAATGCACTGGTCATAACAAACACTCTCTTCCAACAACACAAGAGAAGACTCTACACATGGACATCACCAGATGGTCAACATTGAAATCAGATTGATTATATTCTTTGCAGCCAAAGATAGAGAAGCTCTATACAGTTAGCAAAAACAAGACTGGGAGCTGACTGTGGCTCAGATCATGAAATCCTTATTGCCAAATTCAGACTTAAATTGAAGAAAGTAGGGAAAACAACTAGACCATTTAGGTATGACCTAAATCAAATCCCTTACGATTGAACAGTTAGAAGTGAGAAATAGATTTAAGGGCCTAGATCTGATAGATAGAGTGCCTGATGAACTATGGACGGAGGTTCCTAACATTGTACAGGAGACCGGGATCAAGACCATACCCATAGAAAAGAAATGAAAAAAAGAAAAATGACTGTCTGAGGAGGCCTTACAAATAGCTGTGGAAAGAAGAGAAGTGAAAAGCAAAGGAGAAAAAGAAAGATATAAGCATCTGAAGGCAGAGTTCCAAGAAGAGCAAGAAGAGATAAAGTCTTCTTCAGTGATCAATGCAAAGAAATAGAGGGAAACAAAAGAATGGGAAAGAGTAGAGATCTCTTCAAGAAAATTAGAGATACCAAGGGAACATTTCATGCAAAGGTGGTCTTGATAAACGACAGAAATGGTCTGGACCTAACAGAAGCAGAAGATATTAAGAAGAAATGGCAAGAATACACAGAAGAACTGTACAAAAAAGATCTTCACAACCCAGATATTTATGATAGTGTACTCACTCACCTAGAGCCAGACATCCTGGAATGTAAAGTCAAGTGGGCCTTAGAAAGCATCACTACGAACAAATCTAGTGGAGGTGATGGAATTCCAGTTGAGCTCTTTCAAATCCTAAAAGATGATGCTGTGAGAGTGTTGCACTCAATATGCCAACAAATTTGGAAAACTCAGCACTGGCCACAGGACTGGAAAAGGTCAGTTTTCATTCTAATCCCAAAGAAAGGCAATGCCAAAATGCTCAAACTGCCACACAATTGCAGTCGTCTCATACGCTAGAAAAGTAGTGCTCAAAATTCTCCAAGCTAGGATTCAGCAATATGTGAACCATTAACTTACAGATCTTCAAGCTGGTTTTAGAAAAGGCAGAGGAACCAGATCAAATTGCCAACATCCGCTGGATCATGGAAAAAGCAAGAGAGTTCCAGAAAAGCATCTATTTCTACTTTATTGACTATGCCAAAGCCTTTGACTGTGTGGATCACAATAAACTGTGGAAAATTCTGAAAGAGATGGGAATACCAGACCACCTGACCTGCCTCTTGAGAAATCTGTATGCAGGTCAGGAAGCAACAGTTAGAACTGGATGGACATGGAACAACAGACTGGTTCCATATAGGGAAAGGAGTACGTTAAGGCTGTATATTGTCACCCTGCTTATTTAACTTATATGCAGACTATATCATGACAGATGCTGGGCTGGAAGAAATGCAAGCTGATACCAAGACTGTGGGAGAAATATCAATAACCTCAGATATGCAGAGGGTACCACCCTTATGGCAGAAAATGAAGAAGAACAAAAAGCCTCTTGATAAAAGTGAAAGTGGAGAGTGAAAAATTTGGCTTAAAGCTCGATTCAGAGAACTAAGATTGAGGCATTGTGAAGTGATTGTCTATCACTTCATGGGAAATAGATAGGGAAATAAGGGAAACATGGTCAGACTTTTTTAGGGGGCTGCAAAATCACTGCAGATGGTGACTGCAGCCATGAAATTAACAGACACTTACTCCTTGGAAGGAAAGTTATGACCAACCTAGATAGCATATTCAAAAGCAGAGACATTACTTTGCCAACAAAGGTCCATCTAGTCAAGGCTATAGTTTATCCAGTGGTCATGTATGGATGTGAGAGTTGGACTGTGAAGAAAGCTGAGCACCGAAGAATTGATGCTTGTGAACTGTAGAAAAGACTCTTGAGAGTCCCTTGGACTGCAAGGAGATCCAACCAGTCCATTCTAAAGGAAATCAGTCCTGGGTCTTCAGTGAAGGATTGATGCTGAGGCTGAAACACCAAAACTTTGGCCACCTCATGTGAAGAGTTGACTCATTGGAAAAGACCCTGATGCTGGGAGGGATTGGGGGCAGGAGGAGAAGGGGACGACAGAGGATGAGATGGCTGGATGGCATTACTGATTCTATGTACATGAGTTTGGGTGAACTCTAGGAGTTAGTGATGGACAGGGAGGCCTGGTGTGCTGCAATTCATAGGGTCGCATTAAGTTGGGTGCGACTGAGCGACTGAGCTGAACTGAATACTTGCAGTAGTACCAGTGGTGTGCTTTGACAGTGGAAGAAATTTTTAGGATTGAATTTTGTTCTGTCATCCTGAAAGCACAAGAGGCAGGCTGCCTTTTGAGAAGAAATATTAACGTGATTGTTAGCTTTTTTGAAGCTTCAGAGGTAATATAGGGAGTTCTGGAATCAGTTTTTTTATTATAAAGCAATAATTTCAAATTAACTGTGCAAATGTATCTTATTTGTGTAAAACAGATAACTACTAAGAACCTACTGCACAGCACAGGGAACTATAGTCAGTGCTCTGCGGTAACCTAAATGAGAAGGAAGTTCAAAAAAGAGGGGATATATATATATATATAGCTCATTCTCTTTGCTGTACAGCAGAAACTAAAGCAACATTGTAAAGCAACTATACTCCGATAAAAATTAATAAGAAAGAAAAAGGAAAATAAGGAAATATTCTCACAAGTAGCATTGCCTTTTCTACCTTCATCTTTATTGTTTGATAATTCAAAAAGGATCTATTAGCTTTTTAGAAGAGTAACAGCACACTCTGTCATTCCACATCAGAATTCAAGCTTCTATTCATAGATTCACGTTCTTTCTTCCAGCAGAGTAGCTTAAATACATTGAGTCAGAACTGTACATAATGAGAGGTGGGACCTCAAAGTGTTAATAAAAGTACTAGAGATTTTAGATTCTGATTTTATGTTCTCTAAATGGCATTCTTTTCTCACTTAAGTGTTTAGAAACAATTTTCCCACTTCAAAATAAATCAAATACATTTTCCTTGCTTATGTGACTTCTTACAGAATGAAAGACACTGTACATAAACATCTCCCTTTTAGTTTAAAGGTTCATGGCAGTCAGATTATTTTTAAAGCTTATAAGTTGTTAAATAAGAAGCAAGATGCATTTATTAGAAATTGAAATGAGGAGAGTTGAAATACAAGTCAATAAATGATAAAATAATTTTCTAGTGATTAAATTAAAA
>SJYC01031164.1:0-59974 GCA_006408675.1 Madoqua kirkii
GGGATTAAACTCATGTTAAGAACTGTTAATGGCATTGACTGTGCAGGTCTCATTATTTCATGAATTATTAATTCATCTTCAAATAACAAAAGTGTGAGACTTAATTAATTTTTACAAAATGTTTGATGACATTTTTATTGTAGGAAGTATGGATCAATATTATTATCAATTTAATTATTCAGTGTGATTACAGCTTTCCTTAAACCTCTTTACTTTGAAAACACTCGAAAATAAATTTTAGAATAAGTTTTTATGTATTGGTTCATATTCAATAAGAAATAAATATGAATCCTGAAAATCATCAATGTGTCCATTTGAATACTAAAAAAAATTAAATTCACTACCACATATGTCAACTTGACCTTGATTTACAAGTTGGTGTGTGTGTGTGTGTTAATTCTTCACCTATAAAAGTTTTTCAGCACACTAATAAACCTAGGAATAAACCTAGGAATAATATTTCATACTGCTATACTATTTTTAGGCTTACAACGTGCTTTCTCAGATGTTCCTATATTTAATCTAGATAACATCTTTGGAGTTAGGAAAGAAGATATGGTATTCTCATCTTACGAATGAAAAATTGAGGTTCAGTGAATTGCCCTAAGATCCAGACGTGATAAGTGGTGTCAACATGAGGACCTGCTTCTCCTTATTTCTTGCACGGTGTTTATGCCAGTGTAAGCATCTTGGGCTTCTCCAAGCAGCTTCACCTTGGAGCTCAGATCGCTGTGCACATTGCCACGAAGACTGAACATTTCAGTCGCTCAGTCGTGTCTGAGTCTTTGTGACCCCATGGACTGCAGTATGCTACGCTTCCCTGTCCATTACCAACTCCTGGAGCTTGCTCAAAATCATGTCCATCAAGTTGGTGAAGTCATCCAACCATCTCATCCTCCACTGGCCCCTGTTCCTCCTGCCTTCAATCTTTCGCAGCATCAGGGGCTTTTCCAGTGAGACAGTTCTTTGCATCAGGTGGCCAAAGTATTGGAGCTTCAGCTTCAGTATCAGTCCTTCCAATGAATATTCAGGACTGATTTCTTTTAGGGTGGACTGGTTGGATCTCCTTGCAGTCCAAGGGACTCTCAAGAGTCTTCTCCAACACCACAGTTGAAAAGCATCAATTCTTTGGCACTCAGCTTTCTTTGTAGTCCACCTCTCACATCCATACATGACTACTGAGAAAACCATAGCTTTGGCTAGATGAAGCTTCATTGGCAAACTGCTGTCTCTGCTTTTGAATATGCTGTCTAGGTTGGTCATAACTTTTCTTCCAAGTAGCAAGCGTCTTTTAACTTCATGGCTGCACTCACCATCTGCAGTGATATTGTAACCCCCTCAAAAAAACATGGATATGTAAACGTGTGTGTGTGTGTGTGTATGTGTGTGTGTGTATGTATTCCCTTCACCTATGAGAACTGTGACCATAACAGAAAGATTATCATGTTGAATATTTATAGCATGATTTTGCATTCTTTAAAGCATTTTATAGTGACTAAAATCATCAGCAAATACAGGACATACAAACACACACAAATCTACCAGGATGAGTTGCTAAACTAGAAGAAAGCCAAGTTTAAAAGTTAAAGTTAAAGTTAAAGTTTTACTTTGAGTTCTCACTTGAATATACTTTTTTGTCTTATTAAAATAAGGATTGAAAAGAGGCTCATCACTTTATCCTGTAGTGTAAAATTTACATTTTGGACATACAAAAACTAGCCTTTATTAACAGGGCAAAAAGGAGTTCAGGAATTTTCACACTGAGTCAAAATCCCTTTCAGTTAATAACTATCATTTGCGTTTCTACCAGAAAGAGGAAAAAAAACAAACAAAAGAATTCTAAATCTGAAAGATCAGAGAAGTTTAATATAATGCCAAATCATCCTTTGCTAAGAGTTTCCAGATGGCAGGGAATAGGGGCTGCTGAGATGGCTGGGGAAAATGTATTGTCCAGAAAGCAACCACAGTTCCTATCAACAGCACGGCAAAGACACTGCTGTAATGAAAAATTCTAATATTCTGAAAAGTTTTCATCACTATACAATGCAGATTTTCTTAAGTATAGTCTCCACTTGTGTTGGAATCGTACTGATCTTGGGAACATCAGTCTTACTGCTTCTCATATTCTTTCATTTATTTTAAGTGATTAGAAATACAAATTATATTCAGCTCCTAAAACTGCATAGTTGCATAGGTTATGTTTGTAAGATTCACTTGAATTATGAAACTAGTCTTCACATAATAGTAGCTTCCTTCTTAAAAAATAATCAGCATTGAATCCGTCTCCTTACTACCTCAATGAGTCGACTTGATAGCTGGATAATTTGCTAATGATATAATTGCACCATTACAATTTTTGATCATATCTGAAATCAGTAAATTGATGCTTTCAATCCATGATTTTAAAAATCGACCACTTCAGAGACTGCGTTGATATGGGAAGTGAGCCAGATGCACTAACCACACAGTGAAGACTATCATTGTTCTGATGGGAATGCAAAAGCCTTAAGACATATGTTAGAGATTTCCAGTTTATAAATACATGGTTTAAAGATTATTTTTAAGTGAAATTGTGTAAAACCCCTTTCGAGTCTGAGTCATCAAAGAATGTCAATTAAATTTCAAGGAAGTGAAAAAAAACTGAATACATTCAAAAAAAGAACAATTGTGATTAGTGAAAGTAATAAGTTTTATGGTTTTCACGCTGTGAACTATTAAGGATTTGACATTTTAGGAATAATGCAGGCTTTCTTGCATCAGGAGTGATGCTGTTTCACTAATTTGGTTAGCACATGGGCCCACTTAAGAGGCACTCTGAACTCTCTAACAGTGGCTAACTCCTGCCCATTCATGTCCCCACGAGACCTGGTTTGGGGTGACTGGATGGTCCTCCTTACCATGCTGGTCTCCCTGCTGCAGCACAAACGTTTGTAATCTTATTACCATTGGCATTTGCTCTTCATTAGGTGATAATTATACCACCAGTCAGAGGCTTGCTTCAAATATTTTGTTTAGTGCAGTTTTTCCAAGGTCAAGTTGTTGTGATGAGTGGATAAGAAATGTTGGACCAATCTGAGCACTGTTGAGAGGGCTGCCACATTCAGAGATAAAACTAATTAGGATGCCATTCATGCTACTTCATCACCGTGACACAAGCATGCTCCTTAACATACATCTCTAATTTCTGCTTTCTAATGAAATGAAGAGCTTCCTACTTGCTAAGAGCCATGCTGTTTCAGCAGAAGGCCAGTGGGAGAGCAGAACTAACAAGGAGGGAAAGAAACAGAGAATCCAACTGGCAGTCTTGGATGGAGCAATGAGAAATTAAATGATGGAGGTTTTTGAACCAGAGGAGATGTTTCAAGATACAAGAAGGTCATACCAAAAAGGACAAGCAAGGAGAAGATGTGCGGGGGCAGAAAGGCATCACTGGGAAAGTGAGGAAGAAGATCATCTGGCAGCCACATCCTGGAGAGATGACAGAAGGGAAGCCAGGGAGCAAAGACGATCAGTAACCAACCACTACACAGTCATTTTGATCAGGAAGAACCCGCCAAAGTGGAAGCAAGACAGGCCGTGCAAGCAGAGGCTGGCCATCTCATGATTTATTTTTATTTATTTAAAGAGTAGTTCCAAGTTCCTTCTAGATGAATAGAAATTTTATCATGTGCTTTGGCAGAAAGCTTAAGCCACAGAGTAAATGCATTGCAAATTCATTAGCAGACTATTTCAAAGGAAAACTTCTACCAGCTTTGGAATTATGAGAAACAGAAATCTGAGAAATAGATTTTCCCTTCTGTGTTTCTGGGAAAATAACTTTTAGAAAATATTCTTTAAGAAACTTCCGAGTATAGGAGAAAGAAAAAAAAAATAAAGCACATGTCTGAGGCAACATAAAAAACAATGAAATGAATAGTTTTGGGGAGAGAACCAGAGCAGTAGAGTTACAGAGGGTCAGAATTAAGTTATTCTTCAGTTAGAGTCAGATCTTGGCCTCACTGATTTCTAGTTGTGTGTCATTAATTCAGTCAAACTACTAGCTGTTTCAGTAGCTAAAATGTAAAATGAGCACAATAATGGCAAGCTTTAGCCACCATAGTAATTAAATAAGGCAATACCAATACTCATTTCTAAGTAATACTTAATAATATCTATCAGTCATTAATAACTTTATAATCCAAATCATGTGATTTAGCATCAGTTTTCTTTCCTGTCATTACCAAAAATGACCAAATTCAATATATGTCTGTGTGCATACACATGATAAAATGTATAAAGGTAATTCACAAAATTCTTATTCTGTTATTATTCTGAAAATACCATTGCTTTGAGTGCAGCTTGTCCTGTGTCTTCATGTTTTGCTTGAATGCATCATCCTTCCCTTTCCATCACTAAAATACTAACAATCCCCAGCTCAAGTCATCCATAATCAGTTTTCAGAGAAATATTAAAGGCCACAGAGGTAGTTGCTAAACAAGTGCCTGGTAAGAGAATAGTAAATTTAAATAGCACAGCATGGATAGAATAGATAAAAGGGGGCAGCGGACTGCGTGGGGTCATCTTAATTCACTTTTTTCTTGAAATTAAACCCTCAAGTCAGAAAGCAGAAGATTGGAATGGCTGGGAACTCCCAGTTCTAATGCCACTCACTTACAAAGTCCACAGATCAAAATTCCTGCATGAAACTACAGAAGTCTTCATGGGTGCTATACTCAACTGCTGGCTAGAATTCCACTTCCCATCATTTCACTTACTGAGGTGGTCTTTGATCAGACCCAGGAGGTTTTCTAGGCAGTATAATTATTTTGGGAACATAACTGCTTTCCCAGTGATGTCCACACAGCCCACTCAGTTACATTGGCAACTGCTGTGTCTGTTAAACTTACGGCTCTGCCATATTATCTGACATTGGTGTTGGCTATATGGGAGGCATTTAACATGCTCATAATGCTAAACCATGCCATTGTCAGGTTCGCCAGGTGACTTGTTGTCACTCTGTAATCTTGGTTAACTTTTATTACTTGGTGGGTAATCGCCCTAAGTGCCTAAGACACAATAAGATGAGAAAACTTGATCATGAATTATAAGGGATCTTCTACATCACAAATGGAAAAATGAAGCATGTTGGTAGGATCTAGAAGTGAGCCCAAGGAGAGTGTGGAAATGCAAATAAACCTTTAGACTGAGAGATGCAGGAACTCATAGTAAGAATATGTGGTGACACTGTCCTGAGTTAACCAGAGCTGCTGGACTGTCAGGCTGAGAGCGTCCATTCAAAACACCGATGGCAGCAACAACAAAAATGAAGGTACCTATTTTCTTTTTCATGACACAGGGAAAGAAAACCAGGACTATTAGAGTACATCAGAAAAAGGAACACATGAAATGTTTTATAACAGAATTCTGGATTCTGACAAAGCATTTAACTAAACAAGAGAGAGGGTTCTCCATGACCGCATCCTCCTATCTGCCCCAGCTGCACCCCCACCCCCCCACCCCCGCCCCTGTACCCTTGCCCCACTGAGCTTAGTGCAGATGGTGGCTGTGCCCATGATAATTCCAGTCTCTTTCCGTCACAGATCATCTTTATAAGCCGAGCATGTCACTGCTCTAAACTGATGAGGTAAGTAGTGATTAAGGCTAAGTGGAACCTGTTAATTCAGCAACACTTTAGAATAATTGAATGTGAATAAAATGGCAAATTATAATCAAAGTCCTTTGGGAGTACATCTGAAAGCTACATAATGCTACATTAGTTCATCATGACTAATACTATTATAATTAATATTAAATGGTAAAATAATGACGGGCTTCCTATTCTGAACTTGCATGCTAGGGAAGAGATTTCCTGGTATGTGACATTGGAGTGAGGGGTAGGGACAAAGGACATGGAAAACACAAATGATCATCTTGCAGCACAATTTATTTTTAAACTCAGCATCTCCCTGTTGAATTGCTTCGTTAGCCTCTTCGGTATTTGAACCACACGTTCTCCATTATAGCATGGTGTTTGAAAAGAACAGACAGTGATAAGAGTCTCCTAAAGTGATTTCTAAGGTTTTAATACTCAACATGTGCAGGAGGCAATAACATGTTTGTTTAAGAGCTTTTGCGATGCAAAGAGTGACCTTTGTGTTTTTAAGAATGCCTGATAATTGAATGGAGTCGCTGCATATTGGAAAATAAGGTTCCTGTAAGGCAGGAATCATATTCCACTGGCCCTTGTAATTGAAGGGCACAGTTTATGTCATATTGGGAGCCCTGCCTCAAAGAACCTCAATAATCATAAGCAGTGGGGGACTAGCACTTTCCACGGTGAGGGCAGGGTGATCTTGTCGCAGGTCACTCAGAACAAAAATAAAGAGACACACTTGACTCTGAATCCAGGGGTGTTTGCCTGACATGATGCCTGGAAAATGGGTGGCAACATAAAATTCCTGAATGTGGAATTTAGATTTGTGAGAGTGTCTTTAAATGTATTTTAGAGGTTGATCATAATCCAGCAAACAGCTGGTAGAAGGAAGTGGAGAAGCGCAGAATAAAAGGCTAAGTTAAAAAACCGAATCAAATGCACCAGTGCAGCTGAGTGGAGATGGTGATGTGAAGGACAGTGGGGAAGGGTGAAGCCTGCTTGGGCTCTGCCTTCCCAAGGGGTGTGTGCTTTTTGTCTGGATGGTAGTGAAGATGCCTCAAGCTCTTCAAAGGAGCAACTGACAGTCCACAATGATTTGTTTGTTTAATGACTATGATGTACCACTCTCCCACATGGCGTTTATTACTCTGACACATTTAGGTCAAGAGAAGTGAGCCCTCAGTTCAAACACAGGTCACTGTCCTTCTTTGAACTGCAGCAATGGATCTTCCCCATTCAGCGATTTTTAAGCCTCCAGATATTAATAGGAGTTTCCGTCAAGTGTCTCATATTCCATCCACATCCTTTTTGCTGAATGTACTTTATATTGTACCTTTACTATGTCAAATGATTCAGCTTTCATTGAAACAGAGTGGCTGCCGTGGCATTCAGGTTCGCTTTAAAACAACTGAAATAAAGCTACCCTCTCTATTTTTCAATTTCATAAAACAATCAACAGAGATATACCATCTGCAAGTCCCATTTATCTGGCTTCTGGGGAAAGAAAAAAATCCCCTAAAGATAAAGAAAGAAATGTGCTGGATTTTACCAGAGTATAAATTCGCTTTGTAACTAGACTGGGTGAGAAGCTTTGTAAAGGACAATTTGAACTTTAGCTTATATCTTCTTTTTCTTGAGTGTTCCCTTCAGCTCCAGAGGTAATCACTATGACCCCAGATCATTCCTCCAGATTCTTTTGATTGTTTAAACTCCAGTGTCTTTACTAGTTTTTATGGGATCTTTGACCTCCCCGGCAGTGTCCTCAGTTAATTGGACCATAGTTTTGAGCTGTTAGCTTGACACCATGGGTGGCTGTGCTTTTAAGAAACACAATGTCATGTTCCTTTCAGGTTCAGCTATGAATTCGTATTCTGCCTCAGTAAAACCTCAGGAGAAACCCATCTAAGAAAACACTGTGCACTGAACAGCTAGGTAAGTAGAATAATGAACTTTTCACGGTCACAGATGGAGTACAACCCTTCCTAAGAGCTCGACTGAAATAAAATAAAATGCCAAACATACACAGCACGAAAAATCATATTGTGACATGAAATTTCAAAGGCAGATAATGGGAAAAATTGACTTGCAATCTCTAACATGTTACAATGCTTCAGCATACTGGAAAACATTCCAAAGCATGGCTACGTGTTTTTAATATAATTATTAAAGATAATTATTAAAATAGAATCCCATTCTATAGTGATATAAAATGAATATTGTTCAGATAAAATAACAAATGCTTAGAGGAGAGAGGTGTTAAAGTGTTCAACAAAAGTCAGACCAGTTCGTATTTTGGTAATTATCTATAAATGAATAATTGAATTCAATATTGCCTACAATGGACCAAAGGTCCACCTATGACGGCTAGAAAGGAAGATCTCCAGTCATGAGTGAAAGGTGTACGCACTGGTCACAGATAACACAGAGAAATGTCAAACTTAATAAATCAGTGTTCTTTCCAGAATACCGAGATACCCAATTATGAAACCAAGCTCCTGTGTGATGTAGCCACATCAAAATGATTTCTTCTATGTAATTATCTTAATACTCAACTCATCTCATTCCTTCTACTCTTCAGGAAGAACATGGCTCATCAACAGACCTCCTTCCTTCTTTTCTTCCTTCCTTCCTTCCTCATCCCCTCCCTCTCCTTCTTATTTTCCTGAGACATCTATAGCATTAAACAAAATCATAGGTGTCAGGTGTCAGGAGGATCTAAGAGACAAGCTAATCCATCACTGTTATCATCCAGATGAGAAATATAGGCCAAATAGGATTAGTAGCTTGCTCAGAATTCCGCAGGTAATAAGATTCAGATTCCGGATATGGACATTCTGCCTGCTGGCACACTGTTCTTTTCTTCCTAGCACACCATCTGATATCTTTAATTTCTCACAGGTTTTCCAGTCTTTATTACTAGAAGAAACACTCTGTATTACACTTTGTGCCAATAGTTATTCAAGCATTTCTCTCCAGCTCCCCTTTGACATGCAGTCTGCAGAACTGCCTTCCCGACCACACAGCTTTGGAAGAAACTCTGCCAGGGGTGGGGTCCATGGAAAGGGTGGTGAACAGATATGGATTCCAATTATTATCTGATTATGATTTTAGTAAGTATTTATTGATTACCTACTTTGCATCAGGCAGTGTTCTAAATATTGGGTTTAGCACAACATGCAAAAACCATCATCATGGATCATACACCTTCACAAGAATACAACACATGAACACATAGATGATACACAGACAGACAGAAAGAAAAAGGGGGGGGGGAAGGAAGCATAGAGAGTAAGGCTTCTATTTTATGCAGGTGCTCAGAGAAGGCCTCAGGAAGAGATACCATTAGAAAAGATAATTGAAGAAAAAGAGTAAATTAGGCATGGATGTGCTAGACAGAAGGAAACCAATGCCCGCAGGCTGGGATGTGTTTAGAATGTTCTAAGGATATTCTAGGATATCAGTAAGGTAGGAGCAAGGAGAATGAAAGAGAAGGTTGTAGGGCATATGGAGGGAAAATATATGTTGAGGAGAAGAGGTAGGTGGGTCTTTCATAGTCTTAGAGATCTCAGTAAAGACTTTAGTTCTCTCTGATGGCAGAAAGTAAAGAGGAACTAAAAAGCCTCTTGATGAAAGTGAAAGAGGAGAGGGAAAAAGTTGGCTTAAAGCTCAACATTCAGAAAATGAAGATCATGGCATTCAGTCCCATCACTTCATGGCAAATAGATGGGGAAACAGTGGGAATAGTGGCTGACTATTTTTCTGGGCTCCAAAATCACTGCAGATGGTGATTGCAGCCATGAAATTAAAAGACGCTTACTCCTTGGAATATTCTATAGTGATATAAAATGAATATTGTTCAGATAAAATAACAAATGCTTAGAGGAGAGAGGTGTTAAAGTGTTCCAACAAAAGTCAGACCAGTTCGTATTTTGGTAATTATCTATAAATGAATAATTGAATTCAATATTGCCTACAATGGACCAAAGGTCCACCTATGACGGCTAGAAAGGAAGATCTCCAGTCATGAGTGAAAGGTGTACGCACTGGTCACAGATAACACAGAGAAATGTCAAACTTAATAAATCAGTGTTCTTTCCAGAATACCGAGATACCCAATTATGAAACCAAGCTCCTGTGTGATGTAGCCACATCAAAATGATTTCTTCTATGTAATTATCTTAATACTCAACTCATCTCATTCCTTCTACTCTTCAGGAAGAACATGGCTCATCAACAGACCTCCTTCCTTCTTTTCTTCCTTCCTTCCTTCCTCATCCCCTCCCTCTCCTTCTTATTTTCCTGAGACATCTATAGCATTAAACAAAATCATAGGTGTCAGGTGTCAGGAGGATCTAAGAGACAAGCTAATCCATCACTGTTATCATCCAGATGAGAAATATAGGCCAAATAGGATTAGTAGCTTGCTCAGAATTCCGCAGGTAATAAGATTCAGATTCCGGATATGGACATTCTGCCTGCTGGCACACTGTTCTTTTCTTCCTAGCACACCATCTGATATCTTTAATTTCTCACAGGTTTTCCAGTCTTTATTACTAGAAGAAACACTCTGTATTACACTTTGTGCCAATAGTTATTCAAGCATTTCTCTCCAGCTCCCCTTTGACATGCAGTCTGCAGAACTGCCTTCCCGACCACACAGCTTTGGAAGAAACTCTGCCAGGGGTGGGTGTCCATGGAAAGGGTGGTGAACAGATATGGATTCCAATTATTATCTGATTATGATTTTAGTAAGTATTTATTGATTACCTACTTTGCATCAGGCAGTGTTCTAAATATTGGGTTTAGCACAACATGCAAAAACCATCATCATGGATCATACACCTTCACAAGAATACAACACATGAACACATAGATGATACACAGACAGACAGAAAGAAAAAGGGGGGGGGGAAGGAAGCATAGAGAGTAAGGCTTCTATTTTATGCAGGTGCTCAGAGAAGGCCTCAGGAAGAGATACCATTAGAAAAGATAATTGAAGAAAAAGAGTAAATTAGGCATGGATGTGCTAGACAGAAGGAAACCAATGCCCGCAGGCTGGGATGTGTTTAGAATGTTCTAAGGATATTCTAGGATATCAGTAAGGTAGGAGCAAGGAGAATGAAAGAGAAGGTTGTAGGGCATATGGAGGGAAAATATATGTTGAGGAGAAGAGGTAGGTGGGTCTTTCATAGTCTTAGAGATCTCAGTAAAGACTTTAGTTCTCTCTGATGGCAGAAAGTAAAGAGGAACTAAAAAGCCTCTTGATGAAAGTGAAAGAGGAGAGGGAAAAAGTTGGCTTAAAGCTCAACATTCAGAAAATGAAGATCATGGCATTCAGTCCCATCACTTCATGGCAAATAGATGGGGAAACAGTGGGAATAGTGGCTGACTATTTTTCTGGGCTCCAAAATCACTGCAGATGGTGATTGCAGCCATGAAATTAAAAGACGCTTACTCCTTGGAACTAAAGTTATGACCAACCTAGATAGCATATTAAAAAGCAGAGACATTACTTTGCCAATAAAGGTGTGTCTAATCAAGGCTATGATTTATCCAGTGGTCATGTATGGATGTGAGAGTTGGACTGTGAAGAAAGCTGAGCACCGAAGAATTGATGCTTTTGAACTGTGGTGTTGGAGAAGACTCTTGAGAGTCCGTTGGATTGCAAGGAGATCCGACCAGTCCATCCTAAAGGAGACCAGCCCTGGGTGTTCATTGGTAGGATTGATGTTGAAGCTGAAACTCCAATACTTTGGCCACCTGATGCAAAGAGCTGACTCATTTGAAAAGACTCTGATGCTGGGAAAGATTGAGGGCAAGAGTAGAAGGGGACGACAGAGGATGAGATGGCTGGATGGCATCACCGACTCAGTGGACATGGGTTTGGGTGAACTCAGGGAGTTGGTGATGGACAGGGATGCCTGGCGTTCTGTGGTTCATGGGGTCTCAAAGAGTCGGACATGACTAAGTGACTGAACTGAACTGAATTGAACTCTCTGATTGCTGTGGATGAGGTTACAGAAAGGCAAAAGAAAAAGCAGATGGTCTAATTAAAAGGCTACTGCAACCCAACGAAAGCTGACAGGAGCCTCAGCGAGAGAGGGGGAGATGGCAATGACTGGACATGGGATGACAGGCAATTCATTTTGAAGGGAGATTCAACAGGGTGGGTGCTGGGTGGTGTGCATTTGAGATGTGAGTGAGAAGGGTCACAGATGGCTGGAGCTCTCCACTGGATATGTCAGGCAGACCACCGGGTATATGAATGCGGGGCTCAGGGGAGGGTTTAGCCCACAGATGGAAAGTTGGGAGTCACCAAGTTTAAAGGTAATTGAAAGCCATGAGACTGGATACCACCACTTAGAAGGCCTCTGGCTAGAGAAGATATCTAAGGATGATGCTCTGGGATACTCCATGGTGTACCCAGAAGGGTGATGAGGAAGAGCTAACAAAGTAAACTGAGATAAGGGGCTAAGAGTAGGAGGAAAACCAAGAATGAGTGGTGTGCTGAGTACCCAGTGGAAAAAATGAAGCCAAGGAGGAATGGAGCACCTGTGTCAAACATCACTGATGGACTAAGGTGAGAACCGTGAAATGCACAATCAGTTTAGCAAAAGATGTCTAGGTTTTGTCCAGAGGGGCTCAGTGAAGTGGTGGAATCAAAACCCGATGTTTCTTGTTCTCAAGAGAAAAGGGAGAGCGTAGGGACTGAAAGAGATACGTGGGGCCAACAACTTCTGACATGGTGCACGAGGGTGGTTGATGGAGGCTTCTCTGAGGAGGCAAGGCTAACCAGTCCCGGAACTTTGAACAAAACATTGACAGGTAAATAGTCTAACAGAAGCAGTGCTTCAGTTCAGTGAACTGTATGAAAAGGAAGAAGAAAAAAAATACTGGCGGGAAGTGAAAAACTTGCTAGAACGATGACACCTAGATTAACACAGAGATAACAGAGATAAAGTGTGGGCTAAGGTGGTGGCAACTGAAAAAGTGCCAACTGGGCAGAATGTTTTGGAGGTTTGTGTGACAGGTGCTGTTAACATCCTGGGTCTGCACAGTGTGAGATGAGGAGGGGATACTCAAGCTCAGGCATGTGGAGATTTTGGTGGTGTCATTCAGTTAGTTCAGTTGCTCAGTCATGTCCAACTCTTTGCGACCCCATGAATTGCAGCACGCCAGGCTTCCCTGTCCATCACCATCTCCCGGAGTTCACTCAGACTCACGTTCATCGAATCAGTGATGCCATCTAGCCATCTAATCCTCGGTCGTCCCCTTCTCCCCCTGCCCCCAATCCTTCCCAGCATCAGAGTCTCTTCCAATGAGTCAACTCTTCACATAAGGTGGCCAAAGTACTGGAGTTTCATTCCTTCCAAAGAAATCCCAGGGCTGATCTCCTTCAGAATGGAGTGGTTGGATCTCCTTGCAGTCCAAGGGACTCTCAAGAGTCTTCTCCAACACCACAGTTCAAAAGCATCAATTCTTCGGCGCTCAGCCTTCTTCACAGTCCAACTTTCACATCCATACATGACCACAGGAAAAACCATAGCCTTGACTAGATGGACCTTAGTCGGCAAAGTAACGTCTCTGCTTTTGAATATGCTATCTGGGTTGGTCATAACTTTTCTTCCAAGGACTAAGCGTCATCTAATTTCATGGCTGCAGTCACCATCTGCAGTGATTTTGGAGCCCCCAAAAATAAAGTCTGACACTGTTTCCACTGTTTCCCCATCTATTTCCCAGGAAGTGATGGAACTGGATGCCATGATCTTTGTTTTCTGAATGTTGAGCTTTAAATCAACTTTTTCACTTTCCTTCTCAGCCTTCTTCACAGTCCAACTCTCACATCCATACATGACCACAGGAAAAACCATAGCCTTGACTAGATGGACCTTAGTCGGCAAAGTAATGTCTCTGCTTTTGAATATGCTATCTAGGTTGGTCATAACTTTTCTTCCAAGGACTAAGCGTCATCTAATTTCATGGCTGCAGTCACCATCTGCAGTGATTTTGGAGCCCCCAAAAATAAAGTCTGACACTGTTTCCACTGTTTCTCCATCTATTTCCCAGGAAGTGATGGAACTGGATGCCATGATCTTTGTTTTCTGAATGTTGAGCTTTAAATCAACTTTTTCACTTTCCTCTTTCACTTTCATCAAGAAGTTCTTTAGTTCTTCTTCACTTTCTGCCTTAAGGGTGGTGTCATCTGCATATCTGAGATTATTGATATTTCTCCTGGCAATCTTGATTCCAGCTTGTGTTTCTTCTAGTTCAGCATTTTTCATGATGTACTCTGCATATAAGTTAAATAAACAGGGTGACAGTATACAGCCTTGACGTACTCCTTTTCCTATTTGAACCAGTCCAGTTCTAACTGTTGCTTCTTGACATTACTGGACCCTAAAAATGGTTGGGCACCAAAGAATTGATGCCTTTGAACTGCAGTGCTGGAGAAGACTCTTGCAAGTCCCTTAGACAGCAAGGAACTCCAACCATTCTATTCTAAGGGAAATAAATCATGAATATTCATTGGAAGGACTGATAATGAAGCTGAAGGTCTAATGCTTTGGCCACCTGACGTGAAGAGCTGACTCACTGGAAAAGACCCTGATGCTGGGAAAGGTTGAGGCCAGAAGAAGAAGGGGGTGACAGAGGGTGAGATGGTTGGATGGCATCATGGACTCAATGGACAGGAGTTTGAGTAAGCTCTGTGAGATGGTAAAGGACAGGGAGGCCTGGCGTGCTGCAGTCCATGGGGTTGCAGGGTCGGACACGACACAGCAACTGAGTAATATTATTGAGGCAACATATAGGACCTTCTCAGCAGTGAATTAGGGATCAGAACTAGTTTCTGCTCAGCCTGGGCTATGCCGAGGCTTTGTGCCACTAATTCATTCTCTTGTTTTCACTCTGACTCTTCTCGTTGGTTTCTCATCACACATTCCAGATTTGTCTAGCTGTAGCAATCCACAATTCCAGTTACAGCAATAAAGATTTCAGTCTTAGCCTATTGTGTCTGAGGGATCATCAAGAAATCATCAAGTGCATGTTCAAAGAGCATATACAAAAGGGCCCAAGGAGAACTTCTAAGAGTGGGCAAAACTTAGAGAGATAAAGAATGGAGGGTCGAGTAGAGGGAGATGTGTAATTTAGCTTCTGCCCGGAGAGGAGTGGCTAGTCAGAGGGGAGGCTTTCAGAGCTCGAGAGTTTCAGGCTTGGCAGCTAGGAACAGTCTGTGAGCCTCGGGTGGCTGCTGGCCTCTTCTGCCATCCAAGGTTTGCCATCTGTGACAGAGTCACAGAGGCGCCGGCTCCCCCTGGGGAAGCAAAGCCTTGGTCCCTCCATACAAACTGCCACTGAGCCTGAGCTCCGCCATGTTTGAGAGAGATTTATGTAGAAGTGTTTGTAAAGGAAGAAGTCTTCCCACCAAATGTGGAGGTTCAAAGGCCTCCTCTCTCATCCTCTTCTCAGACTGTTTGAATCTATTCCAGGTCTTTCCACTCATTCTGGTGGAGAACCTGTTCTTGGAGTCAGGAGTCCTGGAACACAGTAGATATCCAATAAATATTTGTGGTCCCCTAGCCAGGCTGCTCAGAGGGGAGGGCTACTGAGATCAGAGAAACCTGCTACTTTCTCACACCTTTGTTTAGGGGGATGGAAATAAATGGGGTGAAAAAAAGCAATAGAGACAACTCCCTACTTCTTACATGAGACGCTTTCTAGAAAATACATGTGAAAAACAAACAAAGTAATATCAACAGATCCATAAGCCAGAAAAAACTTCTTTCTCAGTAAAGTTAGATATACATATACACCTCACACATGTATTTCCTAATTTGATTTCACCTTTAGATATAATTTCAATACACTATTTTGTGGATCCTTTCCAATGTTGTTCTTTCCCCATCGCCCCCCAGCTCTGTTCAGTGTTTCCCACATTAGGTCCAATAAGGTCTAAGAATGCACTCCCGTCAGTACACCAAACATCTGTCTTTGTTTCCTTTACATTATGTTTATGAAAAGAGCTCCTCTCATTGCTACTGTCCACCTCTGCTTATTTCAGCATTCCATTCTGACTTCTTAATAAGGAGCACACAGAAGTAAATAGTCAAGTTACATGCCCTGCCATCTAAGTGAGCATGGATGAGCAGGTGAAATGGGACTGGTGGCTGGCAGAAGGCAGCCAATGATATTTGAAAAAAGTGTTCATCAGTTCATGGACAAAATTCCAAACACGCACAAGAAATACAGCTCAGGGGCAGGAGGTTTGTCTACTGTGCACAAGAGCATCTAAAGGTAAAATATAAATATTTTAATTTACTTGTGAAATATATTTAACTTTATGCATCTTAATGTATTATTGAGGCAAGGTATTCAATGAAGGTACATTTGTTGCATAATTAACTTGTACTAGGCATTGTACACAAAGGATATATATTTTACACATCAATATATACCATAGAGCAGAATATATATGCCTATATATGCAAAATCTCATTTATCCTCTATCCATCTTGTGCTGATAAATTATAATGATCATTTTTTTCAAATGAGACAACTGAGGTTTGAAGGTATTAATAATCTGCCCATGCTATACAGTGTATCATGGTGAATCTGAAGGATCTGTGTCCTGTCAGAGGCATTAGCGACTGCAGCATATTTGGGGTGATCTATAATATAATCCAAAAGCTGTAAGAGTTTGTCATAAGAACTCTTGTCTCCAGGCGCTGTGATCCTTGGAATTTTGTCATGCTGTAGCAACTTCCTGGCAGGGGAGAACAATTAGGTTCCCATGAAATACTCTGGCGTCTGTCCACCCCCCAATGAATGGAGCATGGCATCACCCCCTCCACAGCCATTGCTGAAGACATACTGGGTTTAAGGCTAATACGTTATTTTAATAGTGAATTCTGGAAGCCTACCAAAAGCAGTCAGCATTTGTTCCAGCTTGTGTTTCTTCTAGTTCAGCATTTTTCATGATGTACTCTGCATATAAGTTAAATAAACAGGGTGACAGTATACAGCCTTGACGTACTCCTTTTCCTATTTGAACCAGTCCAGTTCTAACTGTTGCTTCTTGACATTACTGGACCCTAAAAATGGTTGGGCACCAAAGAATTGATGCCTTTGAACTGCAGTGCTGGAGAAGACTCTTGCAAGTCCCTTAGACAGCAAGGAACTCCAACCATTCTATTCTAAGGGAAATAAATCATGAATATTCATTGGAAGGACTGATAATGAAGCTGAAGGTCTAATGCTTTGGCCACCTGACGTGAAGAGCTGACTCACTGGAAAAGACCCTGATGCTGGGAAAGGTTGAGGCCAGAAGAAGAAGGGGGTGACAGAGGGTGAGATGGTTGGATGGCATCATGGACTCAATGGACAGGAGTTTGAGTAAGCTCTGTGAGATGGTAAAGGACAGGGAGGCCTGGCGTGCTGCAGTCCATGGGGTTGCAGGGTCGGACACGACACAGCAACTGAGTAATATTATTGAGGCAACATATAGGACCTTCTCAGCAGTGAATTAGGGATCAGAACTAGTTTCTGCTCAGCCTGGGCTATGCCGAGGCTTTGTGCCACTAATTCATTCTCTTGTTTTCACTCTGACTCTTCTCGTTGGTTTCTCATCACACATTCCAGATTTGTCTAGCTGTAGCAATCCACAATTCCAGTTACAGCAATAAAGATTTCAGTCTTAGCCTATTGTGTCTGAGGGATCATCAAGAAATCATCAAGTGCATGTTCAAAGAGCATATACAAAAGGGCCCAAGGAGAACTTCTAAGAGTGGGCAAAACTTAGAGAGATAAAGAATGGAGGGTCGAGTAGAGGGAGATGTGTAATTTAGCTTCTGCCCGGAGAGGAGTGGCTAGTCAGAGGGGAGGCTTTCAGAGCTCGAGAGTTTCAGGCTTGGCAGCTAGGAACAGTCTGTGAGTCTCGGGTGGCTCCTGGCCTCTTCTGCCATCCAAGGTTTGCCATCTGTGACAGAGTCACAGAGGCGCCGGCTCCCCCTGGGGAAGCAAAGCCTTGGTCCCTCCATACAAACTGCCACTGAGCCTGAGCTCCGCCATGTTTGAGAGAGATTTATGTAGAAGTGTTTGTAAAGGAAGGAGTCTTCCCACCAAATGTGGAGGTTCAAAGGCCTCCTCTCTCATCCTCTTCTCAGACTGTTTGAATCTATTCCAGGTCTTTCCACTCATTCTGGTGGAGAACCTGTTCTTGGAGTCAGGAGTCCTGGAACACAGTAGATATCCAATAAATATTTGTGGTCCCCTAGCCAGGCTGCTCAGAGGGGAGGGCTACTGAGATCAGAGAAACCTGCTACTTTCTCACACCTTTGTTTAGGGGGATGGAAATAAATGGGGTGAAAAAAAGCAATAGAGACAACTCCCTACTTCTTACATGAGACGCTTTCTAGAAAATACATGTGAAAAACAAACAAAGTAATATCAACAGATCCATAAGCCAGAAAAAACTTCTTTCTCAGTAAAGTTAGATATACATATACACCTCACACATGTATTTCCTAATTTGATTTCACCTTTAGATATAATTTCAATACACTATTTTGTGGATCCTTTCCAATGTTGTTCTTTCCCCATCGCCCCCCAGCTCTGTTCAGTGTTTCCCACATTAGGTCCAATAAGGTCTAAGAATGCACTCCCGTCAGTACACCAAACATCTGTCTTTGTTTCCTTTACATTATGTTTATGAAAAGAGCTCCTCCCATTGCTACTGTCCACCTCTGCTTATTTCAGCATTCCATTCTGACTTCTTAATAAGGAGCACACAGAAGTAAATAGTCAAGTTACATGCCCTGCCATCTAAGTGAGCATGGATGAGCAGGTGAAATGGGACTGGTGGCTGGCAGAAGGCAGCCAATGATATTTGAAAAAAGTGTTCATCAGTTCATGGACAAAATTCCAAACACGCACAAGAAATACAGCTCAGGGGCAGGAGGTTTGTCTACTGTGCACAAGAGCATCTAAAGGTAAAATATAAATATTTTAATTTACTTGTGAAATATATTTAACTTTATGCATCTTAATGTATTATTGAGGCAAGGTATTCAATGAAGGTACATTTGTTGCATAATTAACTTGTACTAGGCATTGTACACAAAGGATATATATTTTACACATCAATATATACCATAGAGCAGAATATATATGCCTATATATGCAAAATCTCATTTATCCTCTATCCATCTTGTGCTGATAAATTATAATGATCATTTTTTTCAAATGAGACAACTGAGGTTTGAAGGTATTAATAATCTGCCCATGCTATACAGTGTATCATGGTGAATCTGAAGGATCTGTGTCCTGTCAGAGGCATTAGCGACTGCAGCATATTTGGGGTGATCTATAATATAATCCAAAAGCTGTAAGAGTTTGTCATAAGAACTCTTGTCTCCAGGCGCTGTGATCCTTGGAATTTTGTCATGCTGTAGCAACTTCCTGGCAGGGGAGAACAATTAGGTTCCCATGAAATACTCTGGCGTCTGTCCACCCCCCAATGAATGGAGCATGGCATCACCCCCTCCACAGCCATTGCTGAAGACATACTGGGTTTAAGGCTAATACGTTATTTTAATAGTGAATTCTGGAAGCCTACCAAAAGCAGTCAGCATTTGAATTTGGCATGATTTCCCTGATGCTTGTTGCTCATCATTTCATTATTCTCCAGATGTTAACATATTTTTCTGGGATGCTAATTTTTCTTTTGCCAATTATCTTTGTCAGAATTATAAGACATGAACATTTGGGCTGTTTATTTGCACATTTCTTCTATTAAAATGTAAGCTCCACGAGGGAAGGGACCTGTGTCTTGCTTTGTGCTTATTCCATCAGGGTCACAAAACACTACGTGATGGACAGTATGAGCCCCATAGATACCAGAAGAGGGAAGAAATGAGTGCAAACAGCACCCCCAAATTTACGGTCGTGTGGAAGCTACTTCAATACACTCTGAATTAACTAGATGATTTAAAAGAAGTCAGTTGTTATGTTTCTACCTGAAGATCATCTGGTAGAACCTTAGGCTCCCAGAATGAGAGATCCTTTGGGTCTTAATTTCTGGGCAGCTCCCAGTACCTTCATGCATGCTTGGCCCAAAGAAACCAAACATTTTTTTAAAGCAACATTTTTAGCATGAAATGATTGAGGCTAAAAATTGTCCTATATATTTTCAATTAAAAACAGTACTCCAAATAATCCACTTTCTATTTTCCATATCACCTCTCCAGTCTGCATGCCTCATTAACTGACAATTTGTTATCTCCATGTTTAATCACCCCATAAGAGATAGAATTAATTTTTCATAAGGCTTTTATTTCCTTGGCTAAACATGTACATTTTTTAAAATGATTTAAGAATATGGTTCTTGTTAGTCATTTTTCTGTCTTTGGTACTGAATTTTAGGTGTATGTTTCGGAGGCCTAGGCGGCATTATTGTTCTGGCTCAAGTTGAAAACCATTCTTTTTCTTTCCATATGAGCAGCTGCAGCCTATACGATATTGGGCAGAGAGTGTTTAAGAAGGACTATTCAGAATGCCTGCTGTCCTGGGATGGTAAGTGATATTATTATGTGAAGTTCCATGGTGCTGTGCAAACAGGGAATTCATTTTCCATTCAGACTCTGAGCTAGAAGAGACTTTTCCCTGCCAAGGAGTGTTCCAAGCCCTCATCAACACAGTGTACATGCAGAATCAGTCAGCGGGGGAAGGAAGGGTAGCACCAGTGTGCAGGACACCAAGCCCACATCTGACACCCAGATCAGAGGACTGGGCCACGGAGCTAAGTGGGTGCTAATACGGTTAGCAAGCCCATCTTCAGATCACAGTCTCTCCTCTGGACAAGCCTATAAGCAGAGATTTAAGTGCCCTGAACCGAGAAGCGGTCCTCTCAGCATAGGTCTCAGGTTGGAGCAGGGATGCTGAACAGAAATTCTCCTGTGCTTCCTTTCTGAGGAGGAAATGAACGTGATGAAATAAAACAAGCATGGTTTCAGTACGATGTGTGCTGGTCCCGGCAGCAAATCTCATGGGTTCGGTTGCTATTAACACAGATGTATTAGAAGTATAAAGTTAGTGATGAAATAACCTCTGTGTTATATATTAATTTTTAGACCTGATTGGAAGAGCTTTACTTTATTCATCCACTGCATCAAGACTATTCGCCCAGTCATCATTTCCTCACAGGCAAATGTTGTCTCATTATCCTTTTCTGGAGTAGTGCATCTCATCTTCAGAGCAGATAGGAACCACATGGGATTCAATAGTCTTAAGACTCAATAGGTCCTAAGTGCTGAGTCTTAGGACTCAGTAGGTCATCTTGCATGTCTAATAACCTCCCAGGCAATGCAGATGCTATCAACACATGGCCCACACTTTGAATGGCTATAGATTAGGCGATTTTGTGAACAAGTACAGTAATATAACTTCATATGAATATTTACTGTTTGGGACTGACTCCTCCAAAGTCCCTCACAAATACTCATTGTCACAAGGATTGTTTTGTTTTTATTTTTTTGGAATGGGAGGTTTGCCCTCCGCTCTACTTCCCCATCTCCACTATTATGAGACCGACTTCACCGGATAACACCCAAGAAGGCTTTTGTTCACACTGACGGGCTTTTGTTTCTGAGCTTTTCAAAGAAATCCTAGCATCTTTGGTCTCAGGGAGACAAAGGAAGTCACATGACTTGCAATCCCTGGTGGCATCTTGAAGATGGCTGTTCTGCTTCTCAAGCGAAGAAAAGGGGAATAACATATGGATATCTTGCCACGCTGCCCGTGCCATTCGCAGAATTGCCAGACCCCGTCAGGAGGGGCGGCAGATGGCCGGAGCAGCGGGACGTGCCAAACGCTGCGCTCCAGCGCCCTCCACGAGGCGCGCGCTCCGGCAGCACTCGCGGAGCTCAAGAATATGTTCACGGCCTTTCACGAAGACAAATTATCCGTGGCTCTTCAGATGGTGCTCTCGGAATCATCGCAGAGGGCGGGTGATTTACCTCTGCCACGCGCTGGCAACTCAACACTGTATCGGCGGGTGAAGAAACGCTTGTCAAAAATCTTCAAAATATGAACGCTCTTTCCTGAGCTTGGACAAAAAGTAGTGCTCGCTGATTATTTCATCCTGTGTATTTTTTTTTTTTTTTTTGTCTTTGTCCAGTCACTCAGTTGTGTCTGACTCTTTGTGAATGCATGAACTGCAGGAAGGCCAGGCTTCCCTGTCCTTCCCCATCTCCCGGAGCTTGCTCAAACGCACATCCATTGAGTCGGTGATGCCACCCTACCGTCTCACCCTCTGCCGTCCCCGTCTCCACCTGCCTTCAATCTTTCCCAGCATCAGAGTCTCTTACAAGAGAGAAAGTGAGTTCCAGTTCCCACTGCCAGCGAGGTCACCCCTGTTGTCCACCCTCGTCTGAGGTCCTCGGGGAAGCCTTCTTTTCTGGACGGCATCTTCCGTCACAAAGCACATAACCTTTTCTGGCGTCCATATTTTTCCTCTGAGGTTGGGTGTCTTTCCAGCACTCTTTACCCTCTGAAGTATTTAAATCCTACCCATTCTTTAAGATATATCCTGCACATTAACCTCTTCGAAGACTTTTCACTTTCATGCGTTGGAGAAGGAAATGGCAACCCACTCCAGTGTTCTTGCCTGGAGCATCCCAGGGACGGGGGAGCCTGGTGGGCTGCCGTCTATGGGGTCCCACAGAGTCGAACACAACTGAAGTGACTTAGCAGTAGCAGCAGCACATTAACCTCTACTAAAGATCTTAGTTTTTCCACCCTAGAGTATATGGCTTTTCTCTACACTTCTTGTCAGATTCAATCATTTGGCAGGTAAGTATCTCTTTAAGATAATTATGTAATTTTGTTTCTTATTTAATTGTTCATACAGGCATGTCTTCTCTACTTATTTAAGCTATCAGTCCCTGATGGCTCAGACAGTAAGGAATCTGCTGGCAAGGCAGGAGAACTGGGTTTTATCTCCAGGAAGATCTCTTGGAGAAAGGCATGGCAACCCCCTCCAGTATTCTTGCCTGGAGAATCCCATGGACAGAGGAGCCTGGAGGGATACAGTCCATTGGTTTGCAAAGTGTCAGACATGACTGAGTGACCAACATTTGGGTTTACTTAGGGTTAAAAGCTGTAAATTGTCTTAAAATTTTAAAGTCTGTGACAGTGGATAAATGCATTTTTACTTAGGTTTTGAAATCATTCATGGAGTAGATCTAGGCAGTGGTTCTCCCACCCAAAGGCTCGGGTCACTGAGCCTCATTCAGAACTTGAAAGCTTGAGACTTCCCCAGCGGTCCAGTGGCTCAGACTCCACGCTCCCAATACAGGGGAGCCCAGAGACAATCCCTGGTCAGGTAAGTAGACTCCACATGTTGCAACTAAGAGGTCATATGTCTCAGCCAAGATCAAAGATTCCACATGCCACAGCTGAGAATTTGCATGCTGCAAAAAAGCCTGAAGAGCCTCTGTGCCACAGCTAAGACCTGGGACAGTCAAATAAACACACACATACACACATATATATCTTTTTTTAAGAAGAACCTGAGAGCTCATGATCATAATGCCAAAGACAGTAGACATGCTGAGGCTGGGGCCTCAGTCTCCTTCAGTCACAACAATGAAATGAAGACAAACTCCTTCCTGTCCTCCTCTAGCCACCCCTGCTATTCCCTTGCCCTTATTCTAGGGGTGCATGGCCAGCTTATCTGTGTTTACTCCTGAAGGGAGCTGATGCCACTCCCTCTCACATCTTGCTCCCCTGTGACTGCCCAGGAGATTTCCTCTTCTAGAAATTCCATAACTTGTGTCTTGATTCATATAGTGTGCATTCAATTAGAAAAAAATTATTGTTAGTTGCCACAATAATGGTACAGAAAGTCATTATTTTGTTTTGAATCAAATTTGAAAGCCTTCCTTGGAAGGAGCCCCCACTCAATTCAAGCCAGTTGGCTTAATATCTCCGTCACCCAGTCATTCCACACAAACCGTTTCCAAGCTGTGCCATATTCTTGGAATGCCCTCCCATTCTGTTGCCAAGTTATCTCTCTTCCATCATCCAAATAGCTCATGCAATCCCACCTCCTCTTCACAGTCTTCCAGAACTATTTGGAAAAGGTCTAATAGCTTCTCTCTGTACCATCCGGTGTGAGCATTAGCCACTTAAGTCTCCCTCACTCCTTTCTGCTCCATGCATTTACTTACTTTTCAAGTGGACACCAAGAATGTACTCTGCTTTGTATTGTTCTACAGGTTTCATTTTTTTCACCCTTGTGTATGTTGTCTTTAAATTCAGGTATCTTTAGTCTCATCTACTGACAGATTCTTTAGTAGTAAGACTCCAGTTAAAGCCCTCCACAGAGTGTTGAGTGTAATATCATGTAGAAGCAGACACTTAATACATAACGAGATTCCTTAATTTCTCAGGTTTGAGTTTTTAATGTATAAAAAATATGGAACATATTTAATATTTCACAAATCCACCAGGACCTGCCAGAAGAACTCCTTTAGCCTTGGGCAAGGCTGGTGATTTCCATGGGGGTTCATTTCTCAGTAGGCAAGCCGTGCAGTAGCTGCCACTGATCGTGACTGTAGGGGAATGAAAGGGGAATGAAGAAGACGTCCTAAGTGATGGAGAGCAAGATCAAGAAAGGTCATTCTCTGAGAGGGGAAATGAGTAGAAACGCTGAATGGCTTAGAGTTGGAAGCTATGGAAGCTTCCCTGCTTTATGAGATGCTGAAGAATGTGCTGCTAGGAGGAAGCGGGAAGTCTCCTAAGGCTTGGCAGGGGACTCACACAGAATGGGTTCTTGGTGTGCACTTATCAATTGAAAAAAAAAAAAAAAAGGGAATTGGCTATGTAATGCAACAATCCAATCATTGCATTTCAGCCAGTTGAGTCTGAGTGAACTCCGGGAGTTGGTGATGGACAAGGAGGCCTGGCGTGCTGCGATTCATGGGGTCACAAACTGAGCGACTAAACTGAACTGAATGTGAGGAATAACTTGTTGACTGAATGATCTGAAAGGTTACAAGAAGACCAAGGAGGAACAGGAAGTAACTCTGTTTATATGAAAGTGAAAGTATTAGTCTCCCAGTCCTGTCCAACTCTTTGTGACCCCATGGACTGTGGCCGCCCTCCCCCCACTCCCGCCCCCAGGCTCTTCTGTCCATGAGATTCTCTGGGCAAGAATACTGGGGTGGGTAGCCGTTCCCTTCTCCAGGGGATTTTCCTGACTCAGGGGTGCAACCTGGGTCTCACTGCAGGCAGATCCTTTACTACCTGAGCCACCAGAAAGCCTGGTGTTTATATGGCAATGATCAAAAAAAGAAGCACCCTCTGACTCAAAGGAGGTCTAGCTATAGAATTTTCAGTGCACAGAACAAAATGAAAGGGCAGAGGACTCTGGTTCAGAAACTATAAAGAATTTCAAGATTATGGCAGCAGAGCAAGAGCCAAACCCAAGCATGGGATCATTCTAACCAAGCACAGGGCCCTGCAGGAGAGCCCAGCATTCCTGCCAAGGAGGCGTCCTGGTTCAGTAGATGTTGTTAGTGTGACTGTGATTGTGAGCACGTGCAGGTCACTGGGCTAATCCAAAATCTGGAAGAACATCCCTCTTCACAGCAAATCTTAGCTTAAGCAAAATACAGTTTTGTTGCAAACTCCATTTTCTAATACCTCTGTACCAGAAAGGGTAGTTTTGGAAAGTTGAGTTCAATTTTATTTGATCTAGTGCCTCTCTCTCTTTCTATATCAAACATTTGTGATTTTAATGAGCCTATACATTTTGTCTCTTTCATTCTCATGCAGTTGAAGATCTGTGTGAAAACCCTTGAATTTCCCCTCCTTCCATTTATTTCATTTGTAAAATGTGCATGATAAACTTCATCTCTTGGGTTAATGAGTGTTTCCTGAGGTCATATATGTGGATCCTCTAGCATCAACTAGTCAGTCCCTTTCCTTCTTTCTTTGCCTCCTTTTTGTCCTCACTGCTGCTGCTGCTGCTGCTAAGTCACGTCAGTTGTGTCCAACTCTGTGTGACCCCATAGACAGCAGCCCACTAGACTCCCACATCCCCAGGATTCTCTAGGCAAGAACACTGGAATGGGTTGCCATTTCCTTCTCCAATGCATGAAAGCGAAAAGTGAAAGTGAAGTCACTCAGTCGCATCTGACTCTTCACGACCCCATGGACTGCAGCCTACCAGGCTCCTCCATGCATAGGAGTTTCCAGGCAGGAGTACTGGAGTAGGGTGCCACACACAGTTCCCCAAATTCACAGCCCTGCCTTCTGATCCTGGGTGAGAATCCAAGTTCCAGGGTGTGCAGTGCTGAGGGCCTACCCTACACTCTGACTGTCAGTCTGGTGGGGGGACATGGCCCAGCAGCCAGCCGGCCCACTTTCTCTCTCTGACACCCTCTCTCTCTCTCAGCCTGCAGAAAGTCTACTAGGGTAGATGAAGATGGACGAAAGGAACCAGAGCTCAAGACATATCTGTCTCATTTCTCATTGTCTGGGTACCATCAAATTCAGTCTGCTACAGACTATTCCATCCCAGGGAGGAGAGCTGGATAAAAGAAAGATGGGCATTGGGAGAGGACAGGGATAAAGAGAGATGGAAAGCAGATTCAGCGCTTTGACAAACTAAATGCAGAGATGCTGTAGTGTATTTGATCAAAGTGGGGGAAGAAACACTTTTGTCAAACTGTCGGCTTTGTTTACAGGCGATGCCACTCTTGCACATCATTTGCCTCTTTGCATTAATGCCCTGTCTACATTTTTTATTCACTGTTGGATGATCAGTATCCAAAGCCCTTTTTTTGTTCCCTGCTACAGATTTATTTAAATATACGGAACTCTTAAGCAGTCAGCTTGGAGCAACTACTATAATCTCCTCCTCTTTACTCATAACCAAAGACACATATCACACGAAGAATAACAAAGGTATAAGGAGGATTAGGAGAATTCGATGCCACCGTGAACAAAGCACAGCTAGCGTTATGCTTTTAAAATAACGGCTTTTCTGTCTCATGGGCCATGAGAAATAACTTTTCCACCACATAATAAATTTATTAGCCTTTCCGACCTCATCATTCCTACCTTAACTTAGATAGAGCATCAAAGACAAGAACATCTGTTAGACAGTAACATTTTCCAGTTCCGCTTTGTAACAGTCACCGCTCCGTGCTCCAAAGTTACTGCATGAGCGCCACCTGGTGGGAAATCGGTTAGTTGCACAACGTAACTTCACAAAATCCTCGGGAACGTTTCTGAGGTCAACGGTCTCCTACCTTCTAAGCAGCTCTGCTAATTTTTCTTATGTGTCTGGGTAATATCCCAGACTTTTAAGAACATTCTTCAAAAGTACAGAAATGACAGTCTTCACAGCCTATCCCAGTTCTCTTTGATCTCTTCAAGGAAGGTGCCTCTTAGGTGAGGGGGAAAAGTAGGTATCTTTTTAAAGATCCCCAAATTTCTTTATCTTAAGCTCAAGGTGGCTCTCTATACACAGGCTGCCCTGGTGGCTCAGAGGTAAAGAACCCACCTACCAATGCAGGAGATGGGGTTTGATCCCTGTTTTGAGACGATCCCATGGACAAGGAAATGGCAACCCACTCCAGTATTCTTGCCTGGGAAATCCCATGGACTGACAAACTCGGTGGGCTACAATGCACAGGGTCGCAAAGAGTCAGATATGACTGAGCATATGTGCAGGATCATAGCTTGAAATGATCACTGCCCAGGGACTTGCTAATAGGCAGAGATGTTTTGCAAGACCAACCACATACACTTAAAAGTCAATCCTGTTTGTCAGTTGCTAATGATATAGCATTTGCCATTTTTGTACATCTTGCTCCTTCTCACCCAAATATTGTTTCCCTTTTGTTCCCTCTTGTTCCAAACTATTCTCCTCCCAGGAATTCCTAGCTCCTCCAAGACAGAGTTTATCAGTTAGTTTCTCTAGAAAGCTTCCCTTAGTCCTACGTCCATCAAGGTCCTACAGCAACAGATGACAGATGAAACTGGATGATTTGAGGACAGTGTAATTGAAAAGCCATTGACAAAAGGGTGGGTAGGGTATAGGGAATCCACAAATGCTGCTGTAGAATTCTCATAATAGGAACAGATGCCTCTACTACCCTAGTTCTGATGGAGAAGGAAATGGCAACCCACTCCAGTATTCTCACCATGAGAAACCAATGGACAGAGGAGCCTGACAGGCTTCAGTCCATGGGGCCTCAAAGAGTTGGACGTGTCTGAAGTGACTTAGCATGCACACACCCTATTTCTAAAGGCACAAGGAGGCAGTGGGCTCTCAGGGGGGTAAGGTGACACAGGTGTGACCTCTAAGGAGGGCTTGCACTTTCTCACCACCAATTTGTGTGCCCCAGTGGCTAAGCCCAGCATAAACCAGAGAGCGAGGGAACCCATCACGTTTGTCTCAGGGACATACAGGGAAGGGAAAGGAAGGGGTGGTAAGATGTGGAGGGACCAACAGAAGACATCTGTGATTGTCCACAACATCCCTAGTCCTGGGTAGCTACTAGACAAGCATATTTCTAAAGAGAAGATTGAAATGTTACATGGAGAGAGACAGTTATAGTGAAGAATGGACTGAAGGGACCAATCAAGATCGTCTACTATTTATAACTTACTCGGGTCTCTCAGACTGACATCCACCCACTTGAAACCCCATTTCAGCACTTTCCCTGTTTAAAGATGTGTTAGGAGGGATCTGTTAATAGCAGCTCTGCTTCCGGTTCTGCTTGGAGTGGCCTGACATCATTCATCACTAAGCTTGGGCTGGAAGTTGGAAGATTCAGTCTGATAAATTAAGGTTAATTAATATCTGCCATATCTGATCTCAGTTTTTGAGGGGTACCTCAGACTTCCAGATTCTTCTCTTTTTCTTTTCTTTTTTGAAGTCGATATATTTTCGGAAGGTGCCCTCTGTAATTAGGTAGGAGAAAGTATCTGTGGCTTTAAACTCCAAACCATGGACGTGTACCTGGCCTTGGTACACATGGTTTCAGATGCAGATCGGTGCCCTGACTCTAAAGACACAGTTCTGTTCATTCAGTTCAGTCGCTCAGTCGTGTCCGACTCTTTGCGACCCCATGAATCGCAGCACACCAGGCCTCCCTGTCCATCACCATCTCCCGGAGTTCACTCAGACTCACATCCATCAAGTCCATGATGCTATCCAGCTATCTCATCCTCTGTCGTCCCCTTTTCCTCCTGCCCCCAATCCCTCCCAGCATCAGAGTCTTTTCCAATGAGTCAACTCTTTGCATGAGGTGGCCAAAGTACTGGAGTTTCAGCTTTAGCATCAGGACTTGCTAAATTAACACACACTGTCATAGACATACAGATCAATGGAAGACTGAAGTCAGAAGAAAAAGCTTCAGAAAAAAGTCATTTTTGACATTCATATGTTTCTCAGAGGGGCTCATATATTTTTGACATGGCAATGTAGTAACCTGAACAATGGAATTTTATCAAAACAAAAGGTCTGTCTTCAAAACAATATATCCTATCAATTACTCATATCTCCAAAGATCTTACAAAATCCCATTATCGTTCTATCACTTGGTTGATTTAGCTTTGTTGTGAGGAATGGCACTGTAATTATCATAAAGATAACAAATACTATGGATTACACACATTCTGATTTTTGTATGGTGATTAGTAATCTCTAGCTACTGAAAGAACATAATAAATAAAACAATTCAGAAATAATTAGGCTATATTTTAATCATTTTATAAATTATGAGATTTTTAAGTCAGGAAGAAATTTTGTAGAATACTAATTCATATCTCTCATATTATATGTGAATAAAATGGGATTGGGCTTTCAGTCACACAGCCAAAGATGAAGGCTGATTAGTTGCAAATTTAAAACCACAGTCCACATCTTAGGAGACCTTCACTCAGTGTTGAGAATCTTTGAATAAAAGCTTACTATACGGTGGAGTGATTTTGCAAAAACCAAACGTGTAATTGGTTTTGTCATTGCTTGTTTTTCTGCAGTAGAATATACAGGAAACCGTCCTCTTTCACCCTTATATTTCATTCCTTCTTATCCCATGCAGTGACAAAGTAAAAATATGTGCTGGTTTTGTGGTTCAGAGTCAGAGGAGAATTATACAGTGAATGTGTGGATTCCAAAAATACGCATCTGTCGAGGCATCACTGATCCCTAACAGACTGGAAACCGGGTAAAGAAGAAACCGGATGGCAGGAGTGAGGAAGTGAGCGAGGTGCCGGTGAAGGTGTGTTCGGGTCCTCAGAGAACCACTCCCATTCTTGAACCTACACTTTTAACACCAAGGCCACAGGCGGGGTTGATCCTGCAAGTATAGGCAACACGGTACGTCCCCTGTTGTGTATCTGCAGGTTTCACCCAAGGGTGGGTCAAAAAAAGTTATTACTATTTTTTTAATTCTAGAAGGTTCCAAAATGGAAACTCTGAATTTGCCACTCCCCAGCAACTATTTATTAGTACATAGCACTTACTGTATTTACAAAGATTGAAACTGTATTATATATTGTAAGTAAACTAGAGATGACTGAATTTCTATGGGACGATGTGCATAGGTTATGTGAAAACACCACACCTTTTCATAAGAGGGACTTGACCATCTGAGGATTTTGCTATCCACAGGGCCCTGAAGCCAGTCTCCTGAGGATATCAAGGGAGGACTGACTATATTGTGAACTTGGGAGTCTTGTCCAAGTTCTCATTGCTGATCTCAGCATGGGTGGTACCATTCTGCTAATAAAACTAGTTTCCTGTGCAAATATCAAAAGGCTCCCATGTACCTAATCTGTGCCTTTTGCTCCTCTTCTGGACTGTGCAAGCCCCAGAGTGCTAACACAAAAGGTGGGAGAGGGCACCCCAAATTGACCAATATTGGACTTCTTGTCAACCTCAATGACAGCAGCCTCACAGTAGATTTAATCTGACTTAGAAAAAAAAGGTGACATCTCTTGCGCTCTGAGTGCTATGGAGCAAGTTGCACCTGTTATAAGTATAAATTTTCTGTTGTGCTCATCTAATCACTATTTGATGGGTGAGGGGTGAGAGCCAAGTACCTTGTAGATCATTCTATCCAGCAAAGAAAGCACAATTTTGAAAGGATATTTCCTTACTGTACCATTTTTTCTGGCCTACCTAAAAAAGAAAAAAAAACCTGGAATTTTACAATTATTTTTCTAGTAACAGAAGCTCTTCAAGACATAGGGCTTATGCACTGTATTGTAGCCCAGGATGAAATTTTATAGCTGAATTATGAACTCCTGCCAATAAAAGTTTACAGCAAAACAGCCTGGCTCTTCTGGCTTTAGGAGCAGGAGTGAAGAAAATATACATGCTCTAACAAATACGATTATCCTGGAAATATGATATTAATGATGGCACAATTTGAGAATAAAGAATTAAAATGTTGGAATGAAGTTAACTGGAAATACTTGAGAGATACGCCATTCATTACCCAAGCCATGTGCACCTTATTTACTTTATACAAATGTAAACTCAAAATGATTTGACATCTCTTTCAATTTCATAATTAAATTAGAAGATTTGCAAGTTACAGGTTTTAAAATGAAACTACTATTGACTTTAAATCATCCTTGTTAAGCAAGAAAGTAATAGAATGAATAAATTAAATTCGCTCAAAAAAAAGAAAAACCCAAGCATGTCCTATCATTAATTTCCCTCCAAAGATAACTCTTTGACTACTGAATACATTCATGCTACAGTTATTCATGTAGTAATGTTCCAAAGAATCAAATATAGAATGTTTTTAAACACAGAAGAATATAACTGGCTATAATCTATTTTATTTTATTTGGTGGGAGTAGGGGCTTCCCAGGTAGCACTAGCGGTAAAGATCCTGCCTGCCAAAACAGGAAATGTGAGAGACACAGGTCCAGTCCCTGGTTCGGGAAGATCCTCTGGGGAAGGAAATGGCAACCGGCTTCAGTTATTCTTGCCTGGAGAATCCCATGGACAGAGGAGCCTGGCAGGCTACAATGCATAGGGCTGTAGAGTCAGGAAAAGTCAGACACAACTGAAGCTACTTAGCATGCACACGTGGCAGGAACCCCAAACAACTGAATAGAGCAATTACATAAAATACACTTACCAAATTACCAAATTGATTAAATAAATAAAAACAAAATGCTCAACTTTTTTTTTTAAGTATTAGAAAATTCCTTGATAGGTAATAATCTTAATAAATACAGCACAGACTCTTTGTGGGCATCCTCTAAACAAAGCTGTGTTTTCACACAGTGTGGAACATCCAGAGCATGGAGAAATTATGACTTGAAAAATAGAGTAGAAAGACACCAGAGATGGACAGATTATGATTTCACTTCAGGCCCTGCCATTGGCAGAAGTGGGGTGTGGGGACTCATCCAGGTGCCTGGGACTCAGCCTCCTCCCCAGTACCATGGGGGTCACCACCAACCTTGGCAGAGACGAGCTTAGACTCATTGTCTCTTAGCCGGGACTCAGCATCTCGGAAAAGAAAGACTTAGTCGTCAAACGGATATTGCAAGGATTTGGATCCTGCTCAGTCGTGTCTGACTCTATGACCCCATGGACTGTCTGTCCATGGAATTCTCCAGGCAAGAATACTGGAGTGGGTTGCCTTTTCCTCCTCCAGGGGATCTTCCCCAATCAGGTATCAAACCCACATATCCTGTGTTGGCAGGTGGATTCTTTTTTCTTTTTTTTAAACTGGAGAATAATTGCTTTACAATATTGGCAGATAGATTCTTTATCACTGTGCCACCTAGGAAGCCCCTAGGTGTTACAATAAAGCACTTCACAGAAAAAAAGCATAGAGGGGTGTGTTAGCATTGTTTTTCCTTAGGAACGGCCCACCGCTACTGTGACCTATAATAATCAGAGTAATCTGGTTCAGAGACAAAATGGAAATCATTACCACCATCACTAATGATGTGTCCCTGCTATGTTTCACTGGACAAAGTCTTGTTTTCTGAGGCTGGTAAGGCATATGCCATCATGCAGTCATCCCTTTGTTTAGGGATCACCAGTAATTTAGCCTCTCTGGAGTTTCTGATAAAAATCTCTACCCTTCAGAAGCTCACTCCTGTAGGTGGGGGAAACCAGCTCCGGCAAGAAGCACACCTTAGAGACAACTATACTATGAAACAAGAACACTTGGGGCTTTCCAGTGGCTCAGCAGTAAAGAATTCTTCTGCCAGTGCAGGAAATGTGGGTTTGATCTTGGGGTCGGGAAGATCCCCTGGAGAATGAAAAGGCAACCCGCTCCAATATTCTTGCCTGGAGAATCCCATGGACAGAGGAGCCTGGCAGGCTACAGTCCTTGGGTCCCAAAGAGGCAGACACAACTTGGGGACTAAACAACAACTGTATGAAACCAGGATACTTGGGATGGTATCTGATTAAACAGATGAAACAGTGGGAAGGAAAAACAGAAGACTGCTTAGCAGAGGTGACATTTGTTTAATCCTTGTAGGTTCAGTGATAAGGGAGCCCTGGGCAGAGGGAAGAGCAGTGTGTTTGGGGACCTAGCTGTGGCCACCGCTTTTCTGGGGGTGGGGAGGCCGGGGAGAGTCTTATCAAGGACTACAGTCACATCAAAGATTTACTTTTGCTAAAGGCAATGGGATCAGAACAATGAGCAGCTCTGCTTCCGGGAAGATAATGCTAAGATGGAAGGAGAATGAATGAAAGGGGAGGAAGAAGTCAAAATGCAACGTTTGCTTGTTTTCTAATTTTCCACGGTAAGTGTGAATAATGGAGACTTTAAGGTTCAGAACCCTGTTGCAGTGGCCGTGAGAAGGCACCTCTCAGATCTCCAACTATAAGCACTGTGTGTGTCCAAGGCCCAGCGCTGAGCTCTGAAGTCTATCAGTGTTAGCTCCAAAGCTATACTTCCTACCGGAGTTAGGGATGGCGCTCAGCTCCCTGTGATGGGGGACTTTGACTGCAAACTCTGGGCAGCCGCTAGGAGCCTTCTGTAGACCACAGGACCAGACACCCTCTCCCCTCTCTCTCCTTCATTCTGATTCAGACCTGACTTTACAGTCAGAGAACTCACGGCTTCTCTGACTTCCTCCCCATCCGTTCTCACATCTATCTCCCCTAATCAAGCCGCTGCTGCGTGAGCCGGTCTTGGCATCTGGTTCTCATAAGACTTGGACTCATACACTAGCATAGTGATCTACCAAATAAAACTGCCACATATAAACACAAAACTGTGGATAACTCAAGATCAAGCCTGCCTTACTACTTCTCATTTTTAATCTGAGTACCTGGGAAAGAAGACAGCCCAGCAGTTTCAAAAGACGAAATGAATCCAGATTATGCACAATATGTTTCCCCTTATAGTTCAAGGTGGTCTATCAACCAACCATGCTGAGTTTTTTAGAAATGCAACAAAACTCTTGAGAAGCTTTGTGCTAAGTTTAATCACTGAAGTTGACAAGAAAAGCCCTCTTGCTTCATTGGATCCAAGGCTTTAATTGTTTAAAGCACCAAAAAGGGGGTGAGTCACAGAAGTGATTCATGCCTTAACAGTGTTTTGCAATGCAAAACACTTTAATATGCATTTATGTGTCAATGATTCATACAGTCAAGGACTTTTCTTTAAGTGGGGTTCAATGAATAGACTTTTGCAGAAACACATCCACAGTACATTACCTAGAATAGCTAGTTAAGATTCCTTAAGGTTGAATTAGAAATACAGAGTATAAATTTCATCCTGATTATGATGAGTGTTCCTACATATTTGATAGCTATCTTCCTTCTACTTAATGTACAGTAATTGTATTTGTCTGAGTGCATGATTAAAATTTACTGGGAAGGGGCTCCACTCCCCTTGCCTTATTTCCATCTGGAACAAAATCAGATAGTAAACCTGACTGATCACTGTTCCCACTTTCTAAAGAAAAAGGTATCTGCTGGTTGAGTTCAGGAGAAGCAGCTAAATTTGCTCAGACCAGACACAGTTGACCCTCTGTATGTGTGGGAGCCACATATATGAATTTGATCAATCATGGATAAAAAATATTTTTTAAAAAATCCAGAAAGCTCCAAAAAGTGAAACTTGGTCATGGACAGACAACTATTTTCAAAGCATTTAGACTGAATTAGGTCTTCCGTCATGGCTCAGACAGTAAAGAATCTGCTTGCAGTGCAGGAGATCCAGGTTTGATTCCTGGGTCAAGAAGATCCCCTCCCTGGAGAAGAAAATGGCAGCTGGCTCCAGCATTCTTGCCTGGAGAATCCCATGGACAGAAGAATCTGGCAGGCCACAGTCCATGGGGTCGCAAAGAGTCAGATACAACTGAGCGACTCTCACACACACACACACACACACACACACACACACACAAGTATTCTAATTAATCTAGAGATGATTCAAAATATACAAGAGGATTGACATAGTTGATATACAAATCCTACATAATTTTCTATACAGGACTTGAGCATCCTTGGATTTTGGTACAATTGGGGGTTCCTAGAGCCACTCCCTGAGGATACCAGGGAACAACTGTAATTTCTTTTTCATGAAACCAACCTGTCTTCATGATAGATATGTTTCTGTTTTTCCTCAAAGATGAATTTTTCACCTCTGTGGGAAAGCCCAAGGCTACTTATGAGGGCACAAGTATGGCCATGGAATTCTGGAATGATTCATTACCAAGTATGTTGCAGTATACACTAAATTAAATATTTCAATCTGAATTTTGTCAGTGATAACACTGATATTTTGATTTCCATCTGCTTACCTCTTGTGTCCTCACTTGTTATGCAAAGAATTCAAAATCCCAACAATCTTATACTCTTCAAAACTGCCTTAAGAGAGAATTATTTTCACATGCATATTTTTGCTATATACTAGTTAACTAAACTGCACACTTGCAGTAGCAAGCACATCTGACATAAACAGACTTGAGAATTTCTTAACTGACTCTTGCAAAATATTCCAACCAACATGCAGGCGTTGAAATGGGAAGCCTCTCTCAAGGGTAGCCTCCTAGCCCAGATCATTCAAAAGGCATAAATATTCATCACTCTATACCTTCTGAAGAAATAAAGAGCTTCGGTGATTTGGTGAGCTGGTTAAGTGGAGCATGACTGAAACAGCTTTTGTGCGGTGCTGTGCTAAGTCACTTTAGTTGATTCCGCCTCTCTGTGACCCTATGGACTGTAGCCCACCAGGCTCCTCTGTCCATGGGAAACTCTGGGATCGAACCTATGTCTCTTATGTTTCCTGTATTGGCAGGCAGATTCTTTACCATAAGCACCACCTAGGAAGCCCAGTAGAGCTTCTATTGAACTTAAATAGACCAATCATCTGTTGATGTAACACAGCAAGATCAAAATGCTCTCACGTGATGCTCAGACTATCGACATTCACACGTGGGCACTGCTTACGTTGAGCCCAGTGGTTGAAGTATGGTTCCCTTTCTGATAAACTGCATTTGGCATAGATTTTCCTTGATATTAGTCTTGTTTGAACCGCTGGACTCTTTTTAAAACTGTATTAGAAGACTTTTCACAGTTTCTCCACATTTCCCCCAGGGCTTAGAAGGCATCCCTTCTAAGACCAACCTCCTCGGCTTTTTGCCCTTTAGCATTTTAAATCTTTTCTCCTCTGTCGACTCCATTCCTGAGAATTTCAAATATATTTTACTTGAAGAACTTAAGAAATGTCGCTTGATCTTAGCTATGGCTTTTGGTTAACACCTTCACACCTCCCTGTTCCTCTGCAATGATTAACCCAGCAAACTTTCTAAAAGTCCGCCTCCTCCCTGAGCATTCTTACAGTCGCTCTTCTGAATGATCTCCTTGACAAAGCCGGTCTTCTTTTATTCTTCATTGCCTGGATGCTTCCTTGAACATGAGTTGAGTCATCTCATTACTGATTCCTTCTAGATCCCCTGGAGCATAATCTGAGTTTTTCTCTAACACCAACCCCCCTGCCCCCATGCCATTTTTCTAGTTTCCTGGCTCCCTTCTTCCTGCCAAGAGGAACCCAGTGTCATGGATCAAACTACTCGTACTGCTGTCTGAACAACAGGAATGATATTAGTCCTTCACGTTTATTATGATTAAGTTAGCCACTGTATTTAGAGAATGTTAAGCATGATTTGAGGCATTGTAAAGACTGAAGGCAAAAGGAGAAGAGGGCGGTAGAGGATGAGATGGAGGGCAACACTGACTTAATGGACATGAACCTGAGCACTCCAGGAAACAGTGAAGGACAGGGAAGCCTGGCGTGCTACAGTCCCTGGGGCCACAGAGTTGGACATAACTTAGCAACTGAACAACAACAGCAAAATATTCAGTGAATACAGATGACTAAATAGAAGCAGACTTTTTCCTACTTATTTGTCCTTTTACTTTAGACTTATTCTTTAATGACTTAAACAAATCTGGTTTCAAGGATATATATATATATATATATATATATATGTATGTTCTTCAATGCTAAATCTGACTTAACCTAACATATTTTAGTCACATGTTTCTAATTATCTTTAAAGCAAAACACTTCCATATTGCCTCTGCTATTTCTGTTTTGTGATCTACTCTAACAGTGAACTTCTTTCCCGACTTTCCTTGAGTAAGTATTTGAAGACTGAAAATATTCTGATTCTTCATCACTGTCCAAACATACCCCAATCTTGTTTTGAGGTTTTCAACACTTGGCCCTTTAATGCTGGGATAGTCTGATAATTGATATCCATGCCTCAAGCCTCCAACCACAAAGACAGTCACTTTAATTCAGTCAATATTTATTGAATGCCCATCACGGGTCACACGTTGTTCAATACCCCTGGGAGGCTTTTGCAAACAGGACAGACAGGGTCCCCAGTGCCTGCATCTTCTGGTCCTGCGCAGTGGCTCTCGTTCTGGGTATACATCACAGTCACCTGAAACTCTTCTGTCTGAATCCTATTTATTTTTATATCAGTCTTTAAAAATTGTACAAGGGATTGTGATAAGGTGCAGGCTGAAACACTCCAGTAACTCTGTTCCCTTCCAGAGCTTATGGTCATTTTCCTAAGCCACAGGTTCTCTCAGGTTTAACTCTTCATTTGCCTACATTATCAATCTTAACTTGGCCTTGCAGAATTCTCATTGTTCTGACCTCACCACCTCCATCTGATCTTCTCAAGCTCTTTCTGTGTCATTTCTAAAACTACATCTCACATGCCACATGCCTTTATTCTGTATTTCCATCCACCAAGAGTGGGTTTTAAGCTGCACCTATGCAAGTTAGGAAGCAACAATTAGAACTGGCCATGGAACAACAGACTGGTTCCAAACAGGAAAAGGAGTGTGTCAAGGCTGTATAGTGTCACCCTGCGTATTTAACTTATATGCAGAGAACATCATGAGAAACGCTGGACTGGAGGAAGCACAAATCGGAACCAAGATTGCTGGGAGAAAGAAATATCAATAATATCAGATATACAGATGACACCACCCTTATGGCAGAAAGAGAAAAAGAAATAAAGAGCCTCTTGATGAAAGTGAAAGAGGAGGGTGAAAAAGTTGGCTTAAAGCTCAACATTAAGAAAACTAAGATTGTGGCATCCGGTCCTATCACTTCATGGCAAACAGATGAGGAAATAGTGGAAGCAGTGACAGACTTTATTTTGGGGGGCTCCAAAATCACCATGGTTGCAGATGGTGACTGCAACCATGAAATTAAAAGATGTTTGATCCTTGGAAGAAAAGTTATGACCAACCTAGACAGCATATTAAAAAGCAGAGACATTACTTTGCCAACAAAGGTCCATTTAGTCAAAGCTATGGTTTTCCTAGTAGTCACGTATGGATGTGAGAGTTGGACTATAAAGAAAGCTGAGTGCCTAAGAATTGATGCTTTTGAACTGTGGTGTTGGAGAAGACTCTTGAGAGTCCCTCGGACTGTAAGGAGATCCAACCAGTCCATCCTAAAGGAAATCAGTCCTGCATATTCACTGGAAGGACTGATGCTGAAGGTAAAACTCCAATACTTTGTCCACCTGATGCAAATAACTGACTCATTTGAAAAGACCCTGATGCTGGGAAAGATTGAAGGCAGGAGGAGAAGGGGACGCCAGAGGATGAGATGGTTGGATGGTATCATCGACTCAATGGACATGAGTTTGAGTAGGCTTTGGGAGTTGGTGATGCACAGGGAGGCCTGGAATGTTGCAGTCCATGGGGTCACAAAGAGTCGGACACGACTGAGCAACTAAAGTGAACTGAACAATGCCACGAAGCCACTGCAAACTGTAAAAGGTACGCTAGTCTGTCCCTCTGTGTACACCGAATATACTTTAGAGCACAGCAGAGACACCGAGGCCAACTTTATATATTTATTTATTTTTGTTATTTGGGGATCTGCACTGAGGTCCAAAGATGACTAGGAAATGTGTGACCTAGTCCATCACCCTTCACACTAAGGAGGTAAAGGGACTGACTAAACACAAAAGGGAGGGGGATTTCTCTGGAAAAAACTGCTTGAGCAGTGTGTGCAACCCTGCCTCCCTCCCCAAGTGCAAATAAATGAGAGGGTGTGGAGCTGCTCCCCTGCCATCGCAAGTGAAATGAAAGTGGCTCTATTATCATCAAGCAAATAAACTGGACTCTTTGTCAGGAAAAGTAACCAATCTAGAGAAGACTTCTGTTTCTACAGGGAGCCCAGAACAGAGCTCAGGGTGAGAGCAATTAGACACACTGTCCTGTTTTCCTTAAGCTCGTTGGGCACAAAGGCTGCCAATCCCCGGAAAAGTCAGTCCAGACAAAAGCCTTCCTGGAGGTCCCCATGTTGACTCAATGAAAAGAGAGGGCTGGGGTGGGGTACTCCACACTAGCCAATTTTGTCAACGTCAAGTGGACACCACGGAGGGGAGTGGACCTCAGCTGCCTGAGAGGGACCTGTTTAAAAAAAAATCACCTGCCAACAGTCAGCGACCCCAAGTCAAAGATCTCCCTAGGGTGTAGGCAGGAATAGTGGCTGAGCAAAGAATCATGAGCGCCCAGGCAGGGCAGGCACTGCCCACGACGGGGGACACTGAGTGGTGAGGTCACCGTGGCTCTGCCCTCTCCCATCACCAAGCCTGAAGGAGCCACCAGCAGTGAGCCAGGGAGAAAGAACAGAAAAACAAGGCTGAAGAGTGACCGCTACCACCTGTGCCCAGCACACATGCCCGAGGGTCTGAACTGAACCGGAGCTAGGATACAGAACAACTCTCAACCAGATGAGAAATCAGGGTTTGCTTCAGATCAGACGTGATACTGCTCCTTTAGAACTTGAAGGCAACCAGAAGAACCCACAGGCTTGGCTCGAGGTTTAGGGCAGGGGTGTGGAAGAAGAATTCAGTAGAGTTGTTATCATGTTAGCGATAAACTTAATCAAGGTGTTTCCTGCTTGGTACCATCCCAGCCTCACTCAGTCAGTAACACATGCACAGATACACAGCTTACTTGATCTTTTTATTACCACAACAGAAGAAGGTTGTGAGAAGGAAGGAACAGATGCTGTTGGCTACTTCTGATTTATCTCTACACCAGGAAAGGTCTTCTCCTATCCCTTCTTTTTGAGTGATGGAGAGTTCACCCTCAGAGCTCTCTGGGGTTACACTCATTTTTTTTTTCATTCAATCTGTATAATATGAGAAGCATACATCACACTCTTAGGAGTGTTCTTACCAGGTAGCACATCACCTTTTTGCCAGCAGAATTTAAACTGCTCCTCCCTCTCACCTTCTAGAAGACGCTTCGGCTGCATAATTGACATAGAACCAGACCCCAGTCCGGGGAATGTTGGAAATGACAAGGTCCCCGGGTTGTCATTTGCACACTTCTTGCAAACAGCAAATGCATGCTAAAGGCTTTGGTGCTGTACCGTATTGCTGTTTTTTAAAAAAATAAGTAAATAAATTCTCAACTCTGTGCAAAAATGTAATCCTTGCCAAAGTGCCAGGGGAGTTTCGTTAGACAACACATCCACTCAGATTAGAGGAGGGAGTCTCCTGTGCGCCCCACCTTCCTGTGACTGTTTGTTCCCCTCTCTCCAAAACCGATGTATTTAGTCTCAAGCACATTTCCTTCCTTCAAACCTCATACCTCCTGGTAGACTGTTACTCCCAGACATCCAGGAGAAAGCTCTGGGAGTTGCCCTACCTTCGCTTTAGATTATACGATTCCCCACAGAGTTTCCCAATTTACTCATATTTTCTAATTTCTAATTTTCATTTACAAATTTTTACAAATGATTCCCTAGGAGTTTATCCCCACCCCTACCCACTTGTTGCCTTTTTCCCCTAAAAGCAAGACTCCAAATAAACTATTTCCACTTAGACTCCTTTAATTTTGAACAAAGTGGCTTAAATAAACTCAGGCATGCCCATTCCAGTTTATCAGGCTGATTCAGGCAGAGGGAGCCTGCACCGGAGCCCCGTGTTTGCTCCAGCGTGAGGTCAAGGGTGCCCATGAGTTTCAGCTAATCAGGCTGCTCTTCTCTTGACCGCTGTCAGAAGAGACATCACTGTATTCTTTCAGAGGAGTCTACACGCTGATGTACAGATTCACACACGATGAGAGAAGCAAATAGTCATCCGTCTCTCTCCCACCACACACACTCTTTAGAGCCCCACGGGATCAGTCACATATAAACTAACTGTCCCCAAACAAGATTCTCTGAAATGGATGTGGTATAATTCCAGATCCAGTATGTTGTGGGTGCTCTTTTTTTTTCTTCAGATAAACTTACACATGTATTAGAGAAATAAGTAAGAGACTGTGAGTTTTGGGGAAGCCAGTTAAGCCCAGAGAGAGAAGTTTTTGAAACCATCCCATGGCACAATGGTAAAGAATCTGCCTGTCAATGCAGGAGACACAAGAAATTCAGGTTTGATACTGGGTTGGGAAGATTTCCCTGAAGGAAATGGAAACCCACACCAGTATCCAGAGGAGCCTGGTGGACTACAGTCCATGAGGTCACAAAGGGTCAGACACACACACGCACACAGGTGAGGGAAGACAAATGGCAATAAGACACTCCAGGAGGTGTGTTCACAGTTTGAGGAGGAATTTGGTTAACTTGATCACTAGAGCTTTTCTTACACATACAGACACAGTCTTGATAGACTCTTGGGTATTTAAAGCTGCAGTGATGGAGGCTCCTTAAAGCTGTTGACACTGCTGTACTGATCAAGTGCCTAATACAAGGTAAGACCTGATTTGAAGACTCTCTCTTATGCTCCTGAAAGTAAACACCTGAGTAGGTGATGAAACAGAGAAACTTGGAAGGTGTGCCAAGCTTTGTGGGAGAATAGTGGGATAACACTCTCACAAGCTGAACGTACTGTTCCCCCAAAATTCATGTTGAAACTCTGCCCCCAACCCCTGGCAGTGATGGTTTTAGGAAGTGAGCCTTGAGGAGGCAGTTAGGATTAAGTGGATATGAGGGTGGAGCCCTCACAAATAAGATCAGTGCCCTATTGGAATCATGAGAGAGCTCTCTTCTCTCTGCTCTGTCTGTGTGAGGACACAGTGAGAAGCTGGCAGCCTGTGACCCAGAAGAGAGCTCTCCCCACAGCCTGACCCAGCTGGGACCATGATCCCAGATATCCAGCCTCCACAGCTGTGAGAAGTCACTTTCTGTTGTAGGTAAGGCTATGCCCATGTCGTCTGATAGGGCAGTCTGAACAAAGATCCTGTGGTTCTCATTCTCTGCACACAGTGAGGCTACAGGGGAGAGGTGATGACGGGCTATGTTACTCTGGGAAAGAGTGGACTCAGAGATGTGAATGGAGCGACTATCTCCCTGGCAGTGCAGGCACGTGGGCTGTGGAGAGACAAGGCAGTGAGGAAACCATGGACCACACCAGGACAAAGAGAAGGTGCCAGAAGGTGGGGACACCCCTTTAGTGCACGTGACACCTGCCTGAAGGCCAATCAGAAGAGTTCCCTGAGCCATGAAAGGCAGAGAGGAATATGTCAGAAACTAGAAAGATTGTATCAGAGAATAAGACTGGCAAATATCCCTATTCTGACAGAGCTTAAATTCCAGTGATAGAGTTGAGACTAAATAAACAGATTAGATAAGCAGATTAAATAAGCATATTTAATATTGCTAAGTAGTAAATAAGAAAATTATAACTATTATTAGATATCTAGTTAGTATAGCACAGAGGCTCCCCTGATGATTTAGCAGATAAAGAATCCACCTGCAGGGAAGGAGATGCAGGAGACATAGATTCGATCCCTGGATGGGGAAGATCCCACGGAGGAGGAAATGGCAGTCCACTCCAGTATTCTTGCCTGGGAAATCCCATGGGCAGAGGAGCCTGGTGGGCTCCAGTCCAAGGTGTCATGAAAGAGTAGGACATGACTGATGTAACTAAGCACACATCCAGAGTTCTGTCACAGACTATGATCGAAACCATGGGAGGGAAATGGAAAAAAAAAAAATCAGGGTGAGAATTACTGAGAGGGAGTTGGTTGGAAACTGTACAAACTGTCACGGGATTGGGTCTCTGAGAAGAAAGCATGAGAGGAGAGATATGAAGGGGAGGAAGTGACCCAATAACAGAGGAGTCAGCACAGGAGCCTGAGGCAGGAACCCTGCAACCTTTGGACAGAGTGGGAGGAGAGGAGGGCTCCACTTCCCCAAAGGTTCTGTATCCTTCAGTCAACCTCTCCTTCTCTCTCCCTCCTGTGTCCTCAATCTTTTCCTGTCAACTGGATTCTATCAATATTAAAACTGAGGTTTTGAATGTCTTCGAGTCTACCTCTTTACACCCTACTATTTTCTGACATAACACTTACCCCCTCCATGGTGATGTCTCCCAGAGGTTGATCAACCCCACTGCCTCCAGTTCCCCAGATACCACCCTGTGATCCATCCCCCTCTCCCTCTCCCCCCGTGATTCTTCCAGAAGTCAACAGGCAGTCTTGGGTCTCCACACCCAGTGGAAACTTCTGCTTTCAATCCACTTGACCCATCAGAAGGAATTCCTATCTTGAAAATATTCTAGGCTTTCAGGACTCTACATTCCTCCTCATCCTCTCAGATCATGACTTCTGGGCTCATTTTTATTTTATTTTTTTCCTTCCTCCTTCTGAATCCAGTCACCAACATATGGAGCTCTTCAGGGCTTAAGCTTGGGTTCTCTTCTCTTTTCAGTCTGTACGCCCACCTAGGGCATTATTTCAACTTCAGGGGTTTTAAATCCCCCTATCGATGATATCTCCATAAATACCATCTATTTACCAGACTGCATTCTTGCTGTCTTGGTTTGTTATCTCTCAGGCACCTCCACCAGACTGAACAGGACTACTTTCAACTTGATTGCCCTTCTCCCAAACTCCCATCCTAAATCTGTTCTCTCTCAGGGCCCCACATTTCAGTAAATGGTACCTTCATGAAACAATTTGCACAAACCAGAAATCAAGAGTCATCATTCACACTTCGCTCTCCCTCATCACCCATATCCAATCCATTTTTACAGAAAACAAATCACTTGATTGATTTTCCCAAACATCTGTTTCCTATTCTTCACCCCACCTGCACAGCTATAACCCTGTTCCAAGTCACTGTCGTCTCTCTCCTGAAATATTGCCATCTCATTCAACCAGTCTCTCCACTTTCACCCTTGGCCCTCTTCCACCCACTCTCCACACAGCAACTGAAGTCATATTTTTTAAAGCACAAAATGCCTTCTGTTTCTTCCTCTCCTTAAAACCCTTCACCTTTTTTAGAGTCCAAAATCTTTAACCACATCCATAGGGTCCTGCCACATCCTGTCCCTGCCTATTGTCCCAGCCTTACCCCAGCCACTCTTCTCATCACTAAGAAATGCAAGTTACAGGAGCTATTTGCTTGCTTATCTTCTGTCTCTCTCTCCTTGCCTCCCTTCTTTTCATCCCTCCTTTCCCTCTGTTCTTCTTTCTTTTTTCTTTCTCTCTCCCTTTCTCTCTTCAAGTACAGAGATTTCTTTTCCTACCTAGGATCTGTACACGTTCAAGTGAAAAGAGTCCCTTTGGTCATCAGTCCCCAAAACTTCTCAGCCCAGCTCCCACTCATCCTTCATGTTTTTCTTAATACACGTTTCATCTGCTCATGTCTAAGAAACCTTCCTCCAACCTCAGTGCCTTGACACAAAGATCATTTCATGTGGTTACAAATCATCAGTCTGGGTGAGAGCAGTCAGGTGGCCTTTCTGCAGGCCTTTATTCACACGGCCACCTGTAGGTGGTAAGTCCATTAGCATCCAGGTCCTACTTCTTTCTCTCTCATCCCTCTCCAAGTGGTAAGTCCACACACGTGACTCCAAGCGGCCCCTCCAATAAAACACATGGTCATTCAGGAAGCCCTAGCAGGCAATGGCTGAAACAGCACGTTGTCACTCCTGAACCATTTCATTCTAGGAAATATACAAGGAGTTGGACAATGAAAATGTGTTTCATTGAAACCATGAATGTACTTGATAATGACAATTCACCCTACTATAAATAAGCTGTTAAGTAAAGAGGTGAGGTAGGGGGGCAACCAGCCTGACAATATAGAAAATGACAAGGCCAAAATCTGAAATTGACTTATGGACTTATTACAGCTACTATATAGGAGAGAAAAGATAAGGAAATTCAGTGATAGCAGCATGCAGCTTGGTCTTGGTGACCAAAGATTTTATTTCAAGGAAAAAATGGAGTCATTTTATTTACTTTTTTAGGCTAACTAGTCTGCAAGAATCTATAAATCAGAGAATTCGGCATTGCTCACATAACTGGCAAAGGTTCGCATTTACCATTTAGCCATTTTCAATGACAGTTTAACCAAAGACAACAATGTTTGAGTAAATAGAAAGTCTTAAGCATTTCAGCAACGTCCTTTGAAATTTTCTTTACAAGACTGAAGGAGGGTCAGTGTCTATCTCTTGCAAACACAGGATAGTTGTAGCAGCAGTATGGTATTATCATCATTACTAATATTGCCAGTTAAGCTGTTTGGTCCAGCCAGGGTGACAAGGAGAAATGGCATTTGGTGGCAGCAGTGTGCCAGGCTCAGTGAAAGATATGGCATCTTACAGATGAGAAAGGCATGGCCCACAACCTGTTAGTTCTGTGTTCCTTACCAGAACTTCCTGTTGTAAAATAACTCCTGCAAATAGCTCATTGTCTCTGCTAATTCTACTATTCAGTTCAGTTCAGTCGCTCAGTCGTGTCCGACTCTTTGCAACCCCATGAATCGCAGCACGCCAGGCCTCCCTGTCCATCACCATCTCCGAGAGTTCACTCAGACTCATGTCCATCAAGTCCATGATGCCCTACAGCCATCTCATCCTCTGTCGTCCCCTTCTCCTCCTGCCCCCAATCCCTCCCAGCATCAGAGTCTTTTCCAGTGAGTCAACTCTTCGCATGAGGTGGCCAAAGTACTGGAGTTGCAGCTTTAGCATCATTCCTTCCAAAGAAATCACAGGGTTGATCAGAATGGACTGGTTGGATCTCCTTGCAGTCCAAGGGACTCTCAAGAGTCTTCTCCAACACCACAGTTCAAAAGCATCAATTCTTTGGTGCTCAGCCTTCTTCACAGTCCAACTCTCACATCCATACATGACAATAGGAAAAACCATAGCCTTGACTAGATGGACCTTAGTCGGCAATGTAATATCTCTGCTTTTGAATATACTATCTAGGTTGGTCATAATTTTTCTTCTAAGGAGTAAGCGTCTTCTAATTTCATGGCTGCAGTCACCATCTGCAGTGATTTTGGAACCCCAAAAAATAAAGTCTGACACTGTTTCCACTCTTTCCCCATCTATTTCCCATGAAGTGATGGGACCAGATGCCATGATCTTCATTTTCTGAATGTTGAGCTTTAAGCCAACTTTTTCACTCTCCTCTTTCACTTTCATCAAGAGGCTTTTTAGTTCCTCTTCACTTTCTGGTGAAGGGTGGTGTCATCTGCATATCTGAGGTTATTGATATTTCTCCTGGCAATCTTGATTCCATTTGTGTTTCTTCCAGTCCAGCATTTCTACTATTACCCTGACTGTAATCTAACTTCATACACTTAAATAAACCATCAGAGAAGCATGGAGAATAAAAATATAACAACAAAAAAAAATTTTCTCACCTTAATATGTGTAAAAGTTCCAAAAAAAGAGATTGAACTTTATATGATATATATAGCATAATATGTACATATAGCTACTATATATAAATATGTGTTTTACTATAACATTTTTATGTGCTTGTCATTCATTGTGACTACCTGTCCACATCAACAAATACACTAAATTTGAATTGGTATTTTAATACCAAAGTACTTGGTACTATTTTTAAAATATAGAGAACTAAATGGAAATATGTAAAGAAAAATAGCCATATTTTTTATGAATTCCCTTTGTGATCTATTGGCCTCAAAATTCCTGGAACATAAAAATAAATCCAATGAAATTATTGCAAGGCAACTTAACTTCACACCTTTTTTTCTAGATGAGTCATTTATCTTTAAGATAGGAATGGCAAAAAAAAAAAAAAATAGGAATTGCAACATGACTCATAAATTATTAGCTGATAGTGGGAAGTCAGCTTTTATGAACTAAGGACTCTTTAAGATTTTAGTACAAAGACTGTAGCGTGTTCTCAGGCTAGAGTTTCCAGGTAGAAACACAAGTTGGAATAAAGTAATATCTTTATTAAGCAAATTAATTAAGGAATTTTCTTTCTTTTCATCCTAAGCTCAAAAAGTTCTTTATCCTTCAAGACACTGCTTAAATGATATTCTTTGAGTGCAAATCTTGCACATCGACGCACATTCCTCTTTTCAATCCTACTTTGGACAAAATCAGTCAACACCACTGCTACTTGCCTAATGACCAAGTTCTTACCTTGATTTTAAAGATTTGTTAATTGTAAGTATCCATCATACAAATTATGTTAAAAGCTTCCCTAAGAACAGGTGTTGACAAGAGAAAATGGAAGGGAAAAAAAGAAAAACTACCAAGCATGAACGCAGTATGTGTGGTAGATGGAAAGAAACTTGAACTGAGAAAGTCCCTTTAACAAGAACACTGAAAGCAGTAACACATTTAGGTAGAAAGACAGCTAGTGTGTACTGAGCACCTACTATAAGTTTTCATAGACCTTTATTTTACAGATGATGAAACTTAGGCCAAGAAAAGGCCAGAAATTTACCTGACTTCACCAACGTGTCTAGATATTAACAGATAACTCTTAACTTCTAAAGGTCATCTTCTTTTTTTCATATGTAATTCTCAGCTACAGCACATAAATGTAAAATGTACAACTGATACTGTACTTGAGTCACTTGTTCTAAAAATGTGCCTTGAAACATGCTGTAGTGATTTTAAGCAGTCAGTAACCTCTTTTTCAAATGGATTAAAGTAGTTACAAATTTAAGATGAAGTTTGGGTCAGTTTTGGCACATGAAATATGTATTTATTTTTTGCAGAGATCAAGTGGGGATAAGACAGCAGCACACTACTTAAAGAATCTATCAGGAAAAATTCTGGGTCACTTTTGCAAGTCACATAGCTCCAAATGTTTTTGTGCCATGCATAAATACCCCAACCCATAAGATCCAGCTGCTTTAAAGAACATTTGTCACTGGTTGCTTTGTAACTTAGATTCACTGTTTTGTGGTACAAAGTGTTGGAAAACCACTGCCATAAAAAAGTAGATTTTAGAACTTCTATCTGTAATTTAATTTTGTTTATTTCAAAGTAATCACCTTTAACAGCCTGTTACATATTAGGTTGGATACTTTCAATGCTACTAAATCTTCTAAGGAAAGGTAATTTAGGTTTCAGAAAGAAAGAATAATCATTCAGAACCATTTTTCATTTGTCTCAAGAGGCAACTCCCTGATGCTGATTTGTTCTTATGACTGGAAAAATAAAAGAAGCTCATTCTAGGAAGTAGGTCCAGCCATGGGTTGAATAATGGGCACTTTTGGAACTTCTGCTTCCCTATTTTTGGAGAAAGAACAATAGTGTCTACTTCAAAGAGTTGCTGTAAAGATTCAGTTCAGTTCAGTCATTCAGTCATGTCTGACTCTTTGTGACCTCATGGATTGCAGCATGCCAGGCTTTCCTGTCCATCACCCACTCCTGGAGCTTATTCAAACTCATGTCCATTGAGTCAGTGATGCTATCCAACCATCTCATTCTCTGTCGTGTCCTTCTCCTCCCACCTTCAATCATTCCCAGAATCAGGGTCAAATGAGTCAGTTCTTCGCATCAGGTGGTCAATGTATTTGAATTTCAGCTTCAGCATCAGTCCTTCCAATGAATATTCAGGACTGACTTCATTTAGGATGGACTGGTTGGATATGTCCTAGCAGTCCAAGGGACTCTCAAGAGTCTTCTCCAACACCACAGTTCAAAAGCATCAATTCTTCTGCACTCAGCTTTCTTTATAAGCCCAACTCTCATATCCATACATGACTACTGGAAAAATCATAGCCTTGACTAGATGAAACTTTGTTGACAAAGTAATGTCTCTGCTCTTTAATATGCTGTCTAGGTTGGTCATAATTTTTCTTCCAAGGAGCTTGTAAAGATTAAAAACATTAAATAAGATAGTTAATGTAAAATTATGGGCAGTACTTCAGGTACAAAGGAATTGGTCAGTTAATCATAGGTAAGGTTGAAGTACACACCCACAACTTAATGTGGGTATTCTATTTCCTATGTGATACATAGGAAAGCATTGGAGGTCTGAGGAAAAGCCAGACTCTTTCTTTTAACACAATTCCAGAAAAATGTAATCAACTTGCTACATAAATTGTGAGTGATTTGTCAATTCATTTCAGTCACTCAGTCATGTTTGACTCTCTGCAACCCCATGGACTGCAGCACGCCAGGCTTCCCTGTCCATCACCAACTCCTGGAGCTTACTCAAATTCATGTCCATCACGTCGGTGATGCCATTCAATCATTTCATCATTTGTCGTTTCCTTCTTCCACCTTCAATCATTCCCAGAATAAGTGTCTTTTCAAATGAGTCAGTTCTTTGCATCACGTGGCCAAAGTATTGGAGTTTCAGCTTCAGGATCAGTCCTTCCATTGAATATTCAGGACTGATTTCCTTTAGGATGGACTGAGTTGGATCTCCTTGCAGTGATTTGTAACCCAATACTAATGAAGAAACACAAATAAAAATGGCTAAGAAACTTTAGATGTTACAAAATGTAAAAATGTTATAGTTTTATTTTGCTTAATTGTATCTCGTGAAGTATTTCTAGCATCCTGAATCATATTTGCTTTTATCTCAAGCCCTCAGGATTGGAAATTCAAGAATCTCTGACTGATATATTTCTCCTTTAGCTACCACCACAGCCAACTCATTACACTTTATGTGTCTCTGCTACCTTCATCCTTTACTGTTCCGTCTGTTACCAGCCTAGTTCAGGCTTTCATTGCTACCACCTAGATTACTGTAACGTCTCCTGAGAGTCCGCCAGTTACCATCTCCAAACTATCCAACCTATATCATGGTGTCACATTAATCTTCAAGCCGTACAGCAACAATCATATCACTCCCTTGCTCAATGACCTTCAGTGCAATGCCTTCGAGTTCCCAAATAAATCAACTCCCAGTTTTGCACTGTGGCATGAAAGTTCTCCAAAATGTAGCTCCAATATGTCTTTCTGTCCTTATCTTCAACCATTTCTACACAAATACTATAAATATTGGCTCTCTGTCTTGCAAACTACCCTCTCCTTAATTCTCATAATAGCACTGATTAGGTATCAGCATTTCCAATGTATAAAAGTATAATATAATATTTCTTAATGTTACCTAATATTATTTATTGTTATATGTTAACTTTATATTTCTATATTCCTTCTTGTATCTCTTTATATTTTTAAATTAATATTAACTTGACCAAATTCCACAAAGAAAAAACATTGTTATGATTCAGATTTAGCTTTTCTAACACCAAAGTCCTTGGGATTTCCAATAAACCTGCATACCCAATTCTATCAAGTCAGGACTTCCTGACAAGACGCTTAACTAGATTCTGGGACTTGGCTTCCAATTTTGTTGGCTGGTGAATAAAGCATCCCTCTTCCACACATTATCATTTATTTTTAGGACCACATAATTTATTCTTTACGTTTCTTTGGGTTGCAAATAGCAGACGCTGGCACTGGCCAACCTAAGCAAAACAGAGATTTATTGGAAGGACATTAAGGTCACTGTTAGAATTAAAGCAAAGACTGAGTCTCCAAGCATGATAATGACAAAAACTAGGGCAGCTCCAGATATCTTAGCAGCAACTTCTATCATATGATGATTTCGTTTCAACCACCTCTGTCTTTATGTGTTTCCATGAGATTTTTTTTTTAATCTGAAAAGTAGAACCTGATTGTCCCAGCTTGGGTCATTAGACTGAATTTTGTATCTATTAGCCATATCCAGAGGACAGGAGCTGTGGTACAGATACGGCCTGTTTCGAGCCAAGCATTCACCCAAGTTTATGTCTCTTACAGATGTTAACTCTGCAAAGAGATAATGAAGTCAATACCATTCGTCTGTTTGCATCTACTAATTATTAATTTTTAAAGGAGCTTTATACAGAAAAATCTGTGGGATCCTAACATTATCTTACTCTGGGTGTTACAAATATAATTTTAAAATCTGTAAGACTGTGCTTATCCCTATAGAAGCAAATAAAAAGAAATGACATCGAAATCACTTAGGAAAATCCAATCCATTCACTCAGTCATTAACAAACATTTATTTGATGCCTAAAGTTTGTTTTGGAGATACATTTATGTCTATATATAAAAAAATAGTACTACCTCCCTAAAAGTAGGAAATATGAATCAGTGAGCTAGACTTCACACTAATCTAGCTTGTTAAAGGGAAACTGGATCTAGCTGATGCTGAAATCCTTCCTGTAGCAAGCAAGCAAACATTCTCCATGTGTGTGTACACATGCACAGATTTGAATTTGCAGTACAGTGCATCTACGAGACTATAGGAAGGGCAGGATTAAGTAAAGACTGATGCAGAGTTAATGAGAGTGAGCTCAGCAACATCAGAGAAAGAAGTGGTTGGAATCACTTAAATAAGTGATTCAGAGAGATGCAAATATATAGGGACCTTCTGGACCTTCAGATCTCTATCAACCGCATCATCTGTAGCATGGCAGGATTGTTGGAGGAAAGAAAACAGGCAGGTGAGGCTTTGAGGGCTAAGAGTTGTAGTTGAGAACAGTGTCATAGTTCCTTAGTGCTTGGCAGCAATCGATCTGCAAGGCAAACTTGAATCAAGGGCATAGAAATGTTCCCCCAGGGAATCTCAGAAATATTGAAGGAAAGTACCCATTAAGCAAGCCCAGAATTGTGATGATAAATGGGTAGTAACTCAAAGCCATTGGGATTTGGTATGTTAATGTCCATGCCATCTCATTTGTAACCAGTGATGGTGAAGCGCAAGGCCAACCCACAGATAACACAGACCACATCAAATGCTCCACTGTTGTCCATCTTCTCTTCTCTTGTTTTCACTGTGTTCTTTAATTATATGGCTGTCTAAACCCTGGCCAAGAAAAGATATTTATCCATTTAGTTCACCTCACCAATAACCTTCTACTTAGTTTTACTCCATAAACCACCACCAAGATACAAACAGATAATTTCTATTACAACTGCAGTTTAACCCAGGCACTATTCTAGGAGACATCATGGACTAGGAATTTCATTTGTGCTATCCTTTCCTCTCTTCTCTTTTTAAAAGTCTACGTTACTTTGGGTTCACTGTGATTTGTTTATTTGTTTTATTCTCTCTTCTGCATAGTGAATTATTTTAGGACAGTCTGTCTTGTTCATATTTGCACCTAATTGAATGAAACTGAATGTTTGCATGTATGCAGACTTGATGTGGTGAAACCACTTTTCTGGAAGGATGATTCAAAAGCCTGGCAAAAAAGATTCCTTTTCTTATTTTCAGGAGACCAACAAAAACAGATACCATAGAGCTATCCTTATGTATTAGTCTATGTGTGAGAAAGCCAGGAGGTTTCTGCAGAAAATCCCTAAGAAAATCATGTAGGTAGACCTAAGGCTTTGAAGCATGTGCTCATATAGAATATATTTTGGGAAATGAAAAATTAAAATGTCTTTATTGAAAGAATTAAATAAAAGTGACACTAATATAATAGGATAAGACTGAAGCTTTGCTAAGGAAAACTCTGAATAACAGGACCAAGAAATCATGTGGAAGAGAGAACTCTGGTCCAGACTGACAGGTAGTGGGTGAAAAGAGAAGCCACAGGGTAGGATGAGATATTTTCAATTCTGAATCACCTTCCAAATAACCAAGTCCCTGTCTTGGGTTTTGCTATTCGGAGAACCAAACTAAAGTAGAATGGGATCAAGAGTGAAGGCCAACAAGCAGATAAGACTCTTCAGGTGGCACTTGTAGTAAAGAATCTGCCTGCCTATGCAGGAGACGCAGATGGGGGTTAGATCCCTGTGTAGGGAAGATCCCTGGAATAGGAAATGGCAACCCACTCCCGTCTTCTTGCCTGAAAAATTCCACGGACAGAGGAGCCTAGCAAGCCTCAGTCCACGGGGCTGCAGAGAGTCGAACATGACTGAGTGACTAAGCACATAATAACACCTGAAGATAAAAGAGAGAGGAAAACACAATGTGGTAGGCTTAAAAATAGCATCCCTCCAAAAAATTAAAAAATATACTCACCTCAAATCTTGGGAACATATGAGCATTACCTAATTTGCAAGAAGAGTCTTTGCAGATATGATTATGTTAAGGATCTTGAGATGAACAAATTCTGGATTATCTAAGTGGCTCTAAATGTCATCATGTGTGTTCTTATGAGAGAAAAGTAGAGGGAGGTTTGACACAGAAACAGAGAAAAAGAAGAAAGCAACGTGGAAACAAAAGCAGAGACTAGAGTGTTGTGGTCACAAGCCAAGGGATCTGGGAACCACCAGAAGCTGGAAGATGCAAAGAAGAGATTCTCCCTGAAGCCTTTGTAGGGAATTTGACTTTACTGACACTTGATTTTGGATTTCTGGCCTCCAGAAGTGTGAAAGAATACATTTCGTTGCTTTAAGCCCTTGTGTTTGTAAGGCAGCCCTTAAAAATAAATACACAAGAATCAAGGTTTGTATAAAACTACATGTGGGGAAAGAAGTTGAAAGTGTCCTTAGCAGGTGGTCTAATTTCTTGTTAAAATAAGAATCAAGTATTAAGTGAGTTTTACAGTCTTCTTGTCCTCTAGAAGTAAGAGCCTTTTTTGAAGAATTTGGGAAGAAATGACTAAATACAAGGGAAAAGATTTCTGAGGAGAATCAGGTTGAAAGTCATGAATGTGTAATGTGTTGATTGTCATCTCTTGGGACTTGACAGTTAACAACAGGGATGCTGTTTAATAAGCAGAAAATATCATCCCGGCGTCTTGTTGGAGTTCAGGGACTAGATTAAAGATCCTGGTAAAAATAAGGCAAGATTCTAATTCTGAGCAGGGAATATGTAAATTAAGAGTGCACAAATATGAACACCTTCTAAAAGTTGAGAATTTTAAGGGAAGTCAGTTTTCTAGAAGAAAAGCCTGGTTAACAAGAGAGGGCACCTGCTGAAGACACATTAGCATCAATTGTTACTTAGTACAGGAATAGGATCAGCTTCCCATGTCTCAGTTCAGAAGGAACCCCAGACAGCTGAGTTGAACTGAATGTGTAAATGAGGACTCAAATGGCCTTTTCTCTTTGCATAACTGGCATTTTGGATGTCACAATCTTCTTGCAGTTTTTTCATCCATTTCTGACTTTGTTAATATTCGTTTCCAGCCTAAAGATTACTTAAGGGACAGAAAAGAGGAGAAAAACAGCAAAAGGAGAAGAGCAGAAGGAGCTGGAGGGAGTATCTTTACAAATATCATCTCAAACAAGTCTCGTGAGCATATAATGCAGGTATTATCTTATTTTAAAGAGAAGGAAAGTGAGATTGGAAAAGTTAGGCAGCCCAAAGTCACACAACATTTAAAAGATAAAGCCATAATTCAAACCCAAGTTGGACTCTTATATATATGAAACAGCCAGAGTTTATTTACCCATTCTCCTACTAAGGGGGTCTTTGTTACTTCTGAGTTTTGGCAATCATGAATAAAGTTGTCGCAAACATTCATTTGCTAGTCTCTATGTATGGACTTCCCCAGTGGCTCAGATGGTAAATTGTCTGCCTACAATGCGGGAGACTCAGGTTCTATCCCTGGGTCAGGAAGATCCCCTGGAGAAGGAAACGGCAACCCCCTCCAGTACTCTTACCTGGAAAATCCTATAGACAGAGGAGCCTGGTAAGCTACAGTCCATGGGGTTGCAAAGAGTCGTACATGACTGAGCGACTTCACTTCACTTCACTTCATGTTGACCAAAGTTTCCAACTCATTGGGTTAAATATAAGAAGAGCAGCTGCTGGATCATATGGTAAGGGTATGTATAGCTTTGTAGGAAACTGCAAAACTGTATTCAAAGTGGCTATATCATTTCATTCCCATCAGCAGTTCCTGTTGCTTCATATGCTCATCAGCATTTGGTATTGCTTGCTTCATATTTTGGCCATTCCAATAGATGTGTAGTGGTATCTCATTGTCTTAATTTATAATTTCCTAATAGTCAAGGCTATGGTTTTTCCAGTGGTCATGTATGGATGTGAGAGTTGGACTGTGAAGAAAGCTGAGCACCAAAGAATTGATGCTTTTGAACTGTGGTGTTGGAGAAGACTCTTGAGAGTCCCTTGGACTGCAAGGAGATCCAACCAGTCCATTCTGAAAGACATCAGTCCTGGGTGTTCACTGGAAGGACTGATGCTGAAGTTGAAACTTCAGTACTTTGGCCACCTCCATGAAGAGTTGACTCATTGGGAAATACCCTGATGCTGGGAGGGATTGGGGGCAGGAGGAGAAGGGGACGACAGAGGATAAGATGATTGGATGGCATCACTAACTTGATGGACATGAGTCTGGGTAGACTCCAGGAGTTGGTGATGGACAGGGAGGCCTGGCGTGCTGTGGTTCATGAGGTCTCAAAGAGTCAGACAGTGACTGAGTGACTGAACTGAAATGAACTGAATGATTTAATGATGTTGAACATTTTTTCAAATGATTTCTTGCCTTTGCTTTATCTTCTTTGGTGAGGTTTTGGTGTTCAAAGCTTTTGCCTATTTTTCAATTAGCTTGCTCATTTTCTTATGTTGAGATAAAAGTACTTTGTGTACTTTGGATATAGTCCTTTTTCAGATGTGTCTTTTGCAAATGCTTTCCCCGGTCTTTAGCTTGTCTTTTCATTCTCTTGACAATGTCTTTTGCAGAGCAGAATTTTTCAACTTTAACGAAGTCCAGCTTATCAGTTCTTTCTTTCATGGATTATAATTTTAGTGTTGTATCTAGAAAGTCATTACTAGATCCAAGATTATGCAGATTTTTTTCTTATGTTCTAAGTTTTATACTCTTAGATTTTTTATTTAGTTTGTGACACATTTTGAGCTATTTTTGTGATGGATATAAAGTCAGTCTGAATTTTTGCACGTGCATGTCCAGTTATTCCAGCACTATGTGATGAAAAAAACTCTCTTTGCTCTATTATATTTGTATTTTTTTCCAATATCTCATCATTTTGGTTGCTATAGCTTCATAGAAAGTCTTAAAGTTGGGTTGTGTAAGTCCTCTGACTTTGTTCTCTTTCAGTGCTGTGTTGACTATTTTGAATTTTTTGGTTCTCTACAAAACATTTAGAATCAATTTGTTGATAGCCACAAAATAAGAACTGACATCTTGACATATTGAGTTTTCTTATACATGAACATGGACTCTCTCTCCACTTCTTAAGGTCCTTAAAATCTTTCATCAGACTTTTGTAGTTTTGGAGATAGAAGAAGCATATTTCAAAATAGTTCCTTTTCTCTTTCTCCTGCTGGAAGCAAGAGGGAATTTTTCTCCACTGCAAGAACCTAATGGGGCTCCTGGGGTTAAACTCACAGAAGTATAGGTGGCCCTTGTGACTGGGTCCTCTTGGAGTTTTTCTATCTATTGTCTCCACACTGAGTCTCTAGCATTTCATTAATTATAGCTCAGGTTTCCCTATACCAGTACTGGTCCTGTGGAGTTTCAGCTCTTGTGGTTCTGCTCTGGTCTCTGTATCTGCCTGTCTCTCTCTCCAGTTGTAAATACAATGGTTTATTCTGTGTCCTCACTCTTAGAAATCTATGGAGAGTTGTTGATTTTTCATTTTATTCACCTTTCTAATGTTTTTAGGATGGAGGGACAGTTTCTAAACTCTTTATATGCCAGGTAGAACCAATTGTGCTTACTTTTTTAACCAGCATTTTCCAGCTTCTCACTCTTTTCTAATCTATCTTTCCAAATATCAACAATTAACTAAATCACTCATTGAAGAAAACCTACTAATATCTACTGAATTTAGAAAGTCTCTGTAAGCTGAAGGAAATCACAAACAGTAACTTGTGACCAAGACATACACTGCATACATTTTCATGATTTAAGGCCCATGGAAGAAACCATCAGTGATTTCTTCCATTTCTATTGCCTTGCTGTTATATCTAGTTAATAAACTACTTGATGTTCACATTGGATTATACCTTTTATACAGAGGACACGGTATCATGTAGGGAAATTTTTAAAATTTTAAAGTTATTGTTGACACTGTGTGAATCAAACTTAAGGCTCTTGTGTACATGGCAATAATTTAATTAATAAATTTCAACAATTTTTCAACAGTTAGAGTAGGAAATATATAACAATTAAAGCACACTTCACTGGGGAGAGATGATTTGAAGCTAGATTTCTGAACTAGAATAACATATTTTCTTTTAAATAGAATTTTATTATTTCAAGTTAAATCTAAGTTTCAGGCAAAGCAGTCTTTGATATTTATTATTTAAGTAATACTGAGAGGTATGTAGAGCACAAAGTAATTTTAGACTTTGCTATGGTGACAAATGTGAAATTACAATAGTAGGAGGGTGACAGACTCAATCCTATGATAAGAATCACTCCCTATGTTTGTTAAGAGTTTCTACACAGAGACTAGTTTCAAGCATTGATATTTAAATAATTCTACCTAGCCAGGTGGGAAGTTTTCAATAAGAGAAGCAGTTTCAACCTTTTAGAAATTACAATATGCTAAAAATAATTGAATGCATCTGAGTATTTTAAATATCAGCATTTTATAATTTCTCATTACTTCACTTATTTATTTTCCAATTTAAACACCTTTCATAATTCATTAGGAAAGCTATAAACTTGTCTTAACAAAAACTTAGGTGGTAAAAGTATCCATAACAAGCATTTAAAAGATATTGCTCCTAGCCTATATGACAAATTTTTCCCATGCTTGGTTTTTCCCCTACATAAATGCTCAGTTTTATATGTTCCCATCCTCTCATATCAACATTCAGTACTTTTGTATCCAGTTAATGTTTAAGTAAAAAGTCCTACATTGTTTATTATGAAGTTATTAGAATTTTCTCATATCTTCAGGAACCTGTATGCAGGTCAGGAAGCAACAGTTAGAACTGGTAACAGAACAATAGACTGGTTCCAAATAGGAAAAGGAGTATATCAAGCAGGAGGGCCTAGAGGAGCTATCCCACACTGAAGGTCAGGAACGGCAGCAGTAAGGAGATACCCTTCATCCAAGGTAAGGAGAAATGGCTGTGCTTTGCTGGATCAGCTGTGAAGAGATACCCCGTGCCCAAGGTAAGAGAAACCCAAGTAAGATGGTAGGTGTTGCAAGAGGGCATCAGAGGGCAGACACACTGAAATCATACTCACAGAAAACTAGTCAATCTAATCACACTAGTACCACAGCCTTGTCTAACTCAGTGAAACCAAACCATGCCTGCAAGAGCAACCCAAGATGGGCGGGTCATGGTGGAGAGGGCTGACAGAACGTGGTCCACTGGAGAAGGAAATGGCAAACCGCTTCAGTATTCTTACCTTGAAAAACCCATGAACAGTATGAAAAGGCAAAATGATAGAATACCAAAAGAGGAACTCCCCAGGTCATTAGGTGCACAATATGCTACTGGAGATCAGTGGAGAAATAACTCCAGAAAGAATGATGGAATGGAGCAAAATCAAAAACATACCCAGTTGTTCATGTGACTGGTGATAGAAGCAAGATACGATGCTGTAAAGAGCAATATTGCATAGGAACCTGGAATGTCAGGTCCATGAATCAAGGAAAACCAGGTTCCATGAATCAAGGAAAACTGGAGGTGGTCAAAGAAGAGATGGCAAGGGTGAATGTCGACATTCTAGTTATCAGCGAACTAAAATGGACTGGAATGGGTGAATTTAACTCAGATGACCATTATATCTACTACTGCAGGAATCCCTTAGAAGAAATGGAGTAGCCATCATGGTCAACAAAAGAGTCCAAAATGTAGTACTTGGATGCAATGTCAAAAATGACAGAATGATCTCTATTTGTTTCCAAGGCAAACTATTCAATATCACAGTTATCGAAGCCTATGCCCCAACCAGTAATGCTGAAGAAGCTGAAGTTGAATAGTTTTTATGAAGACCAAGACCTTTTAGAACTAACACCCCCCCAAAAGATGTCCTTTTCATTATAGGGAACTGGAATGCTAAAGTAGGAAGTCAAGAAACACCTGGAGTAACAGGCAAATTAGGCCTTGGAATGTGGAATGAAGCAGGGCAAAGACTAATAGAGTTTTTCCAAGAAAATGCACTGATTATAGCAAACACCCTCTTTCAACAACACAAGAGAAGACTCTACACATGGACATCACCAGATGGTCAACACCAAAATCAGATTGATTATATTCTATGCAGCCAAAGATGGAGAAGCTCTATACAGTCAAGAAAAACAAGACCAGAAGCTGACTGTGGCTCAGATCATGAACTCATTACCAAATTCAGACTTAAATTGAAGAAAGTAGGGAAAACTGCTAGACCATTCAGACCTATATCAAATTCCTTATGATTATACAGTGGAAGTGAGAAATAGATTTAAGGGCCTAGATCTGATAGATAGAGTGCCTGATGAACTACGGAATGAGGTTTGTGACATTATACAGGAGACAGGGATCAAGACGATCTCTATGGAAAAGAAATGCAAAAAAGCAAAATGGCTGTCTGGGGAGGCCTTACAAATAGCTGTGAAAAGAAGAGAGGTGAAAAGCAAAGGAGAAAAGGAAAGGTATTAGCATCTGAATGCAGAGTTCCAAAGAATAGCAAGAAGAGATAAGAAAGCCTTCCTCAG
>SJYC01031167.1:0-15253 GCA_006408675.1 Madoqua kirkii
TAGGAAACAAGAAAATAAAACAAAATTTTAAAATTTAATACAGAGATTCCAACCAAACCAATACAAAAAGCATGATAAATTGTAAGCAGTCTGAAATGTCTGGGATTGCCTCTTTGTTTAACATTGGTCTAAAGATATTAGATGTTGCAGTAAGATAAGAAAAGATATGCCATGAGGATAAAAATAAAAATATTATTAGACGGCTGGATGGCATCACCGACTTGATGCACATGAGTTTGGGTGGACTCTGGGAGTTGGTGATGGACTGGGAGGCCTGGTGTGCTGTGATTCACGGGGCTGCAAAGAGTCAGACATGACTGAGCAGCTGAATTGAATTGACAATTATTCCATTAGTATTTCAAATATAATATAAAAATATATTAATTAAAATCTCTAACATTAGACAAAGTTATAAAAAAACAGGTCAAGAGAATATATCCAAAAGCCCAGAAACATGACTATATGGGTCTGGAAAGCTGGTTTATGGCAGAAATGGAACTTCAGAGCAAGACAGATAAGATAAATATTTAGTAAATAATTGAGAAAATCTTGTTAATTCATATAAAAATATAATATTTGATCCCTAGCTCACAAAAAAACAGAAAAATAAATTTCAAATATCTTAGTAGATGCTGTGGGTACCCCACGCATATTCACTGGGCATCAAATGTCAATACATGCCAATGTGTCCTATGCAAGCAACTATATAAGCTATCTGTGGGCTTTCGCTCACTGATGGGGGGTATTGGGCAGGCAGGAAATACCTTGGACTTAATATCCCTGGGAGTAGCCTCAGCCATTTACAGATGGATATGGACTTTCCATTTCCTCTCCTCAGGAAGGAAAACTCTTAAATTCTACAGTGCCCTCTAGGGTTTCCCAAATGGATAACCACAGTGACCCAGAGCAATAATTATTTGAAAATGCATCTTTACTGGTTTCTTCTCTTTCCCTGTCACATTTTCATTTCTCCATCAGTGTTTGCCTGGTTCCAGCTCCCATGTGAACAATTTAATCATTGTCTCTGAGCTTGATTTTAGCAAAGTTCACCTCAAACATCTATGATACTTTCAGAAGATCTATGATACTTTCAGAAGATCTATGATATTATGGACTGAAATAAGCTTGTTAATCAGGTGTAAAAAGTTACAGATAATCATATACAGATATAGACAGTTATAAATTTAATTAAATTAGATAATTTAGTCAAATTTAGAAATTAAATGAAATGTTGAAATGTATATGAAAATTACATATAAAAGCTACAAATGTAAAAATAATCTAAAGATGAGGAGCACATTGTTAATGTTCTCTGTGAACTACCTGTTCATAGCATTTGCCCACTTCTCTGTTTTCCTAGTTATTGAATTTTATGTATTCTTACTTTCACTGACCCTTACTGACCCTTGGTTAATTACATGTGCAGCAACTTGCTGATGAAAATATGAATTTCTCCTTACATATGCAGGTTAGCTGAAGTTTAGTGGGTGAAATAATTCCCTTGAGAAATTTTCTCAAGGCTACATAGGTAGGAAATGGCAAAAGGAAGCATTCATATGCAGAAGTATTTAACTTCTAGGTTTATATTTTCTACTTGTTTCATTATAGCACATCAAGGGTCTTCCCATTATTATATAACTTCAGAAGTGTCCAAGTTAAGGGGTTAGGTTATACACTTAGACTGCAACTAATTATAAAATATATTTGTCTCTTGGTCTACTTTATTATAAAAATCTTAAAGGTTATGAATATGCAGCCAAAAAATGATCATTTGTGAAAGGTGAAAGTGAAGTCACTCAGTCGTGTCCAACTCTTTGTGATCCCTGTGGACTGTAGCCTACCAGGCTTCTCCGTCCATGGAATTTTCCAGGCAAGAATACTGGAGTGGGTTGCCAGTGCCTTCTCCAGGGGGTCTTCCCAACCCAGGGATCGAACCCAGGTCTCCCGCATTGCAGGCAGACACTTTATCCTCTGAGCCACCAGGGAAGCCCAATATGAAACATGAGAAGGAAGAAATATGGGAAATGTTAGGGAAGAAATATGAGACTATGTGAAACTAATAAATGATACCGAAATGATGTTTAATCCAGTATTTTAAATATGGAACATACTACATACTTTTCATAAGATTTTCTAAGAAAAAGAAAAAGTTGACCTGAATTTCATCTTTTTCCCTATCTTGAGTTTCTCTCTTAGAATAATACTATCCAAACAAACACAAGGTTCACTCAGCACTCCATACATCTCACACCAACTTCAATGTTAGCAAGAAGTTGCTTGGATCTTCCTTAAAATACAAGAATCTACTGAAATTCAGGATAATTTGTATAGAATTTAATGTAATACTAAATGTCTTCCATATACAAAGATATTTAAAAAGCAATTGTGCTCAGTCATTTGAGTCACGTTCAACTCTTTGCAACTCATGGACTGTAGCCCACCAAGTTCCTCTGTCCATGGATTCTCCAGGCAATAATACTGGAGTGTGTAGCTGTGCACTCCTCCAGGGGATCTTCCTGACCCAGAAAATGAAGCATATTTCCAGCCTCTGTCTCCTATACTGCAGGCGGGTTCTTGACCCACTGAGCCACCTGGAAAGCCCCATAAAAGATAATTCCTAATCTCTAAATTCCCAGTGTTTCTTATCTCAGTCAGTGGTTAGAAGAAAACAAGTGTACAATGACTATAGCAAGAGATAAAACATGAGAATTGCCAAATAAAGGCACAAATAAAATACGTCTGGAGTGTGAAAGATGGACTTTTCATCTTGTTAATGAGGCATCTTTTTTATAAATAAAATTCAAATAATCCTGTATAGATCTGCTGCAATCTAGTATTTTTAAGTACAGGCACACACAATGACATAAACAAAATCTGATTCATGTATTTAATCCATTTACCTTTAAGGTGATTATCAATGTGAATAACCCTACTACTATTTTCTTAATTGTTTTGGGTTTATTTTGTGTAGGTCTTTTCCTTCTCTTGCAATTTCTGTTTAGAAAAGTGGTCTTTTGTTTGTTTTTAGCATTTGTTGTAAAGCTGGTTTAATGGTGCTGAAGTCTCTTAACTTTTGCTTGTCTGTAAAGCTTTTGATTTCTCCGTCAAATCTGAATGAGAATCTTACTGGGTAGAGTATTCTTGGGTGTAGTTCCTTCTCTTTTATCACTTTAAATATATTGTGTCATTCCCTTTTGGCTTGTAGAGTTCTGTTGAGAAATCAGTTGATAGCCTGATGGGAGTTCCCTTGTACGTTATTTGATGTTTTTCCCCTGTTGCTTTTAATATTTTATCTCTGTCTTTAATTTTTGTCAGTTTCATTACTTAGTGTCTCAGTGTATTCCTCCTTGGGTTTATCCTGCCTGGGATTCTCTGTACTTCCTGGATTTGGTTGACGATTCCTGTTCTCATGTTAGGGAAGTTTCCAGCTCTTTTCTCTTCAAATATTTTCTCAGGTCCTTTCTCTCTCTTTTCCTTCTGGGACCCCTATAATGTGAATATTGGTGTGTTTAATGTTGTCCCAGGGATCTCTTAGGCTGTCCTCATTTCTTTTCATTCCTTTGTCTATATTCTGTTCTGTGGCAGTGATTTCCACCTTTACCCATTTATCCATTATATGTTCTTTATTCTTTATCTGTTATCACCTTTATTCTTTATCCATTCTTCGACCACAGTAGTTCTGCTATTGATTCCGCTTAGTGTATTATTCAGTTCTGTTTGTCCTTTAGTTCTTCTAGGTAAACATTTCTTGGATCTGCTCCACTGTTTTCCTGAGATCCTGGATCATCTTCACTATCATTATACTGAACTCCTTTTCTGGAAGGTTACCTTTCCCCACTTCATTTAGTTGTTTTTCTGAGGTTTTGATTTGTCCTTTCATCTGGGACATAAATTTCTGCTTTTTCATCCTGAGTAACTTTCTGCAAAGTGCTTTTTGTTCTAGTCACTGTGGGGTTGTGGTTCTTCTTGCTTCTTCTGTCTGCCTTCTGATAAAGGAGGCTGAGAGTTTTGTGTAAGCTTCCTGATGGGAGGTACTGGCAGTGGGAAAAACTGGCATAGACTGACTGGGCTCAGGCAAACATGTGCATGTATGTACTTGTACTTACCACATCACTCTACATAACTTATCAAACTATATGTAATTATTTTATATTGTTAGGTTAATCATGTTTCCATTATGGCTTGTAATTATAACGCTATTTTATTTTTTTGTCTGGCTATTGATTATAAATACATCACGATTATGATGTACATCCTGTGAAATACTGGGCTGGATAAAGTACAAGCTAGGATCAACATTGCTGGGAGAAATATCAATAACCTCAGATACAGAGATGATACCACACTTTGGGAGAAAACAAAGAAGAATTAAAGAGCCTCTTGATGAAAGTGGAAGAGGAGAGTGAAAAAACTGGCTTAAATCTCAACATCCAAAAACAAAGATCATGGCATCCAGTCCAAACACTTCATGGGAAATAGATGGGGACACAATGGAAACAGTGAGAAACTTTATTTATTTGGGTTCCAAAATCACTGCAGATGGTGACTGCAGCCATGAAATTAAAAGATGCTTGCTCCTTGGAAGAAAAGCTATGACCAACCTAGACAGCATATTAAAAAGCAGAGACATTATTTTGCCAACAAATGTCCATCTAGTCAAAGCTATGGTTTTTCCAGTAGTCATGTATGGATGTGAGAGTTGGAGTATTAAGAAAGCTGAGCGCTGAAGAATTGATGCTTTTGAACTGTGTTATTCGAGAAGACTCTTGAGAATTCCTTGGACTGCAAGGAGATCCAACCAGTCCACCCTAAAGGAAATCAGTCCTGAATATTCATTGGAAGGATTGATGCTGAAGCTGAAACTCCAATAGTCTGGCCACCTGATGTGAAGAACCAGCTGATTGGAAAAGACCCTGATGCTGGGAAAGACTGAAGGTGGGAGGAGAAGGGGACAATAGAGGATGAGATGGCTGGATGGCATCACTGATGTGATGGACGTGAGTTTGAGTAAGCTCTGGGAGTTGGCCAGACAGAGAGGCCTGGCATGTTGAAGTTCATCAGGCTGCAGAGTCAGACACAACTGAGCGACGAACTGACAGATGGATTATGAAAACTGATGAATGTCTTCTGCTATTGTGAATTTTTGCTTAATACAATAATTGTATCATGATTGGTCAACAGAAAATAACAGAATTCTGTATCACTAAAAATACCATTTAATAGAGAAAACTATAATCACTTTTTAAAATCCAGATGCATATCAGAACTACTTTGGAATTTTTTAGAAAATGAAAATGCTCAGGTATTGCTCTCCCCCCGCCCCCTGCCCAAAGCTCCAGATGTGTCTCTAACAAGCAGCCACATTTAAAAACAAGTGGACTACATGATGATCTTTTATTTTATGTAGTTTATTTCACTTTTTCTATTTTATATTCAGTGCTCCCATTTCATTTAGCTTATATTTTCCAATTTCTCCCTCTCTCTCTCTTTTAATTTTTTGACTGATGTTCTTTCTCAAGCCTTTACCAAGCATTGTAGAAAATCTTGTATGTGTATATATTTCACAAAACTTATGAATTTTTGCCTAGTTAAAAAAGTTATGACATTTTAATTCCACTTGAGAGTTGGTGATGGACAGGGAAGCCTGGCATGCTGCAGTCCATGGGGTCTCAAAGAGTTGCACAGAACTGAGCGACTGAACTGAACTGATTACCTGATTGAAGAAAAATAACCTATTGTGAGTATTAGTCATTTTTAGCTTTACCAAAGAGTACTTTTTAAAAAAGAAAGAAAAAAGCAAACCAATATTCCTCTGACACGCGTTTTCTGCATGACAGGTGGAGTTACGCAATAGCAACACATGTCCAAAGATGAAACTGAATGCATAACAAGAGGTTAAAAGGTTCTCCAACAGATCCCCAAGAATGTCTGACACTTCCTTAATGACGTAGGTGTTGTTTTAGCTTGCGAATGTTGTTTTAGCTTTCCAGAAAACTGGAAAACAGAACTAGAGAGATTTTGAACATAACAATAGATCTGGCTGCTGTATTAAATTGAAAGCATTAACATCATGCCAATGAGTGTAATCAAAAGATGTCCAATAATTTTGGTGAGGTTTACTTTAGATCAAAGTTCAAAGATAAATGATTTAGGTTTATAGGGCAACCAGATTTATAGTCATTCCTATCCAGTTAGTCCAGATTCTCTTCAGTACATTTAATCTCTCAAAAGGTAAATGGAGGCACATAAAATTGGAGTAGGATCCTTTGTATTTTTTTTAAATTTAATGCTTTCATAATCATCATTGACAACATGCTCTAAGATGGGTTACAAATGATTTTGAAGTGGAGACAGCTCTTTCCAAGTAGACAGTATTTTCTGATATGTGATGATACATGCAGATGTATCATGCTACAGAATGAAGTGGTCATTTTTGTGGGATGGATTTTCTAAAGAACATTTTGAAATATTGGAGGTCTGGATTATTGTAAAACAAATTTACCCTCTCACAAATGAAACCTTTCGATCCCTGTAATTGCCAAATATGTAAATTCTAATGAGGATATTAAGAGCTAGGTGTTTGCATTCTCTGGTTACTAAAGAAAATTTTAAGAAAATTTCAAGTAAAATTCTGGATTGTTAAAAAAGTGCCAAAATTATTTTTCCATTTAAATTTACTATAGTATAAGGAGACAATTAGTCTGAACCTAAGGAAGCATGGATTACACTTGATTTGGCTTAGCAATGTTCTCTTGATTAAAAAATGAAAGTTAAAGTTTAAGGACATTTGGAAAGAAAATTCTTAGGTTTTTGTCACTCAACAACCTTGACTTTAACAACCCTTTATGGTGCTAATAAACACTTAATATTTGCAGTTGCATGGTTAAGTCAAGTTGAAAAAAGGCTGTGAGAGAATATCAAAACACCTCTGTATTCACCCATTTAAAATTTGCTACAGGCTTCACCTGGGTATCCATAGGATTATATTCTGAATTCTTTCAGCACCAGTCACCAGAAAAGACGTGTAGGTGACATTGGAAAGTTACTTTCTAGCCCTTGTGCAGATACTAACCTAGCCTAGCCGGAGACCGTCCCTGGAGATCAGATTGGATCAAACTGCACATCTGTCATTTGATAAGCTCAAGGTATCTCAGGCACTCAAGGAGAAACTGGAGGTTTCTAGAGTATCTTGGGTTACACTTGGTTAGATAAGCCAATTCTAATTTCATTAACACCATTATTTCTGCATATATTTACAAGGGGGGAAAAAAGACTACAGCCTTCCAAATCTCTTTCATATAGGACTACTATAAAACTATTCTTATCATATAGAATTTGTTTCAAAGAGATACATACCAGAATTTGAAACAGGTAGCTCAGCATGTTTTCTTAGGTTATAAAATGTCCCTGTGCCGGGAGGTAACAAACAAGTCTTCTGATTTTACAGCAGGATAAACTGGAACACAGAATAGGAGATTTGCTGATGGTCAAACGGGATCTGCTGGGAAACAGGATTCTAAGCTCTGAACTTTGACCTGTGTACTTTCGCAACCTAATGAATGAAAATACAAGAGTGACCTGAATTGAAAAGAGGCATGCAGAAGGTCACTTGCTGGAATTTCATCTTCGGTATAGTGCCTAAGGTGTGAGAAGGCCGTCGTCCTATAAGGAACAGAGGCAGGATTCAGTAGTGGGTATTAATAGAATCGTATGGTTTCTCCCACCCCAGTACACAGACGAGCTGCCTTCATTTCAGTCTGTTTGGACAAATCTGAATCTGAGTACAGTGGAGAAAGGGTCCATGCTCAGGTATTTTTAAAGTGATTCAATGATCTAACAAATACTTTGTGATAGCCTTTCCTGTACTAGAATGGGAATTTCTCAGGCAATGTAATCCATTTATATGCTCCATTTTATTTTATTTTTTAATTTATTTTTTTATTGAATTGCTTTATAGAATTTTTTTGTTTTCTGTCAAACCTCAACATGAGTCAGCCATAGGTATACATATATCCCCTCCCTTTTGAACCTCCCTCCCATCTCACCCCTCCAAAGTCAATATACTGCCCTAGCTATAATGTAAGGAGATCTAAAAGGAAAGTAATTTCATAGTCATTGCTCAGGCAAAGCTGTACTAGAAGATGTAACGAAGCAATTAGATGCCTCCATGTGTGTGCAATGACCATGTGTTTGAGACACCAAACTCTGAGCGAGGTGCTGTGAGTGATGCAGTTTTCAGAAATGATAAACACTTCTTGATAAATTCCAAACTAAGCAAACTGAAATGATCTTTTGATTTAACAATATTTGCATTTCTGGAAGATTTAGCATACAGTAAAGTCAAGCACAAATGTTGCATTTTTATGTAAAATAGAATTGAGCTCACATGATATGAAAAAGACCTTTTTTACTGACATAATTCTGGAACTTCTGAAATCGGTGAAGAATGTAGTGCCACATACGTCCCACACATTGTGGGATGTCCAGTGTGCCCATGAAAAGCCAGTGAAGTGACCCGATCAGTGTGCCAGCTTGAAATGCTCCACCCAGTTCCGCGATGCCTGCTGCGGAGTGGTGCCGCTCCCACCCCCAGCGTTCATTTCCTGCTGCTTTCGCCGATTTGCCTACTTTTTAGAAGAAGGCACTCTGTCACACCGTCTCCTATCTTCTCATTTGGTATTCTTGTGGATGGGGAGCTGGGAGAAGACTGTAGTTTGTCATAACGGAGAGTATTTGACTTTAATTCATGAGGGGTGATGGGTCTCTACCTTAATAATGCTTTTTACCCCAGAAAATTTGCCTGACCTCGTCTTCTCCACATTTGTGCTGGAGAGTGTGTTAAAAACTATTGTGAAAAAGGATTGTTAGAATTTTTCTAAGGAACAATTGACCTAATCAATATTATTAACTGTATAATTTCAAAGCCTCAAACCACTTTCTGTAGGTTATCACACCAGAGTGTGACTGTGTAAACATATCGAGTATTGCTGTTTTTGACTAGTGTGTCCAGCAGTCACCTGACAGAGTAGAAACAGAACGTGTCGTAACATAATAATAGTTATTTGTTATAATACTGTCCCAAATTACTGTTCATTGCATTGCATTTTGGATGCATTTTGGAACCTCATGAAGCTGTGGTTCTCTCATGCCCAAACACCACCCCTGGTCCTCAGCCACATTTGTCTGGGGAGCCTGACCCAGGGCACTGGACTAGGTTGGCCATCGATCCCAAGCTGGCCACACAGGGGCTCCTCTTGAGTACGGAGCCAGAGAGAATGTAAGAGAATCGAGAGAGAGAGAGAGAGAGAGAGAGAGAGAGAGAGAATGACTCTCTGTAGTAGGGTTGAATGCTAGGGCTCACATCAAGGTGCTGGCAGGTTTTGTGCTTTCTGAGGGCTGAGGAAGGATCCGTACGAGGCCTCCCTCCTTGGCTTGTAGGTGGCCGTCTTCTCCTTGTGTCTCTTCACATTGTCTCGCTTCTATTTGTGTCTCTGTGTCCAAATTTGCCCCTTGTATGAGGACATCAACTATATTGCATTAGAGCTCACCACAGTGATCTCATTTTAACGTGATTACCTGTATAAAGACCACATCCTCAAATAAAGTCACATTCTGAGCTACAGGCTTAGAATACTAACGTATCTTTTTAGGGCAGACTCGATTCAACCCATAAGTGCTCGAAACCAGTGTCCTACTGAGTGAACTGGGGAGCACAGGAAGTTGATTTACAGAGAATAAAGCACAGCCAGGATTGGTAAGAAGTAACTTCATGGATTCCTGACAGGTCATTTCCAGTTTTCCCTGGCAGCCAGTTGTATTCTGAATGTTGGTTTCTATGAGTTGCCATTTTGGCTTTCTAATACATTCCCCTTGCTTAAGCTTATTTCAGCTTGTTGCTGTTATTTTTAGTCAAGGGATGCTAACTAGCGGAGAACCAAACTGAGACAGGCATTGTCGTGTACTACTCTGAGGAACTGGATGTGACTCTGCGAGTCTTTGTGAAGCTGTTGCCGGTGAGATGGACTAGAAAATGAAGCAGGAGGAAGCACCGGAAGCCTCCTGTAATGGAATCGTGAGGCAATCGAGGGAAAGTGAAAAAGAGCAAGTAGGTATCAGTCCTTTTCAGGGAGTCTTTCATTGTATCTTTTGCATTGAATGCTCGTTCATGGCTCTGCCCCATCCCCACCCCCATTTCTCTGTTGGAAGCCTGACCCTGGAGGGTGATGGTTTTAAGAGGTGGAGCCATTGGGTGGTTAGATCATAGGAGTGGAGCCCTCACGAAGGGAATTAGTGCCATTTTAAGAAGAGACATGAGAGCTTGTTTTCTGTCAGTTCTCTGTCATGTGAGGAGTCAACAAAAAGACCACCATCTGCAAACCAGGAAGCAGGCTCGCACCAGGCACCAGGTCTGCCAGTTTCAGCCATCCCGTCTATGATATCTGTGTTATAGCGGCCCTTGTGGCTCAGACGGTAAAGAATCTGCCCACGGTGCAGGAGGCACACAGGTTTGATCCCTGGGTCGGGAAGATCTCTTGGAGAAGGGAATGGCAATCCACTCTAGTATTCTTGTCAGGAAAATTCCATGGACAGAGGAGCCTGGTGGGCTACAATCCATGGGATCACAAAGAGTCGGACACAACTGAGTGTGGCTAACACACACACAGCCTAAGCTGACTAAGACACTGCGTAAACCCTTTCATTTAATTAGGCTCTGAATTAAGGGCATGGATTAAAGAGATTCAAAGAAAGATGGAAAGTAAGAAATCAACATTGACTCAGAATTTTGTGTTTTAAGCTGTGGGGCTAGTAGGTTTGGTATTAACCAGTTAGATGGTGTTAACTTTCTGTTTGAGGAAGGACTTTAAGCTGTGGTTTGAAAGTACAGAGATGGAGGGTCTTCAGCTTAATCAGATGAGACTTGCCAGGAAAGCAGCTGGGCATGGTAACTGCAGTGTGAGTGCTGGAACCATCATTGTAGAGTCCTTGTAATATGTTAGTTATGCTGTTGGAAGGTGTGTTGACTGGAAGATAACACCAGAGAGACTCCCAGAAAGGGCCGTGAATGAACATCACCAGTTTAGGGGCAATCAGAGGAGGAGGATCAGCAAAGAAGAGCACAGTAGAGAAGTGGCCGTCTGATACAGTGATTGGCTTTAAACCGACCAGTAAACATTTATCAGTATTATCAGCATAGCGGGTACAAGAGTTGTGAGGTTCTATTGCTATATGTTGAGGCAAGAACTGTGCATTGAAAAAATGGAGGCAACAACATAGATTGTTCTTCACAAATGCAAGAAGGGAAGACAGTGACTGCTCAAGAGGAAGGTAGAACAGAAGGAATGTTTCCATGTGAAGGGGGAAATCCAAGTTCCTCCAGAGATGTGCTACTTAAAATACATACTCATTATTCAGTGAGGTGTGCAGTGTCTGGCTGAATGCTCTGTATATGTTACCTAATTTACCCCTTCCACAAACCTCTTTGACTTTAGAAAGAGAAGTTAGGTTAAATCTGTATACCTCAAATTCATACAATGCATATGGAATTGAGTCAGTAAGGGAGCCCAGGTCTGTTTGAATCCATAGCCACCCCATCTGTCATGCCTACCCCCTGCCCAGAAGATGAATTCAAAGTGTTAGTTAAATACAACAAAATACAGAAAAGGAATTCAGGTCATCTCCTGGAATTTTAAGATGGGATTTGGCAGGCATACTACATTACCAAATTAAATGAACAATGATAGGTTAAAAAAATAAAATTGTATATGGCAGTAAGGGGCACAGAGTTCCTATTTGGTTTGGAAGGAAATTGTTCCAGGGTTAATTGTGTAAATGAAATAATAGGAATAGGAATTGCAGATTCATTTGGGGGGCAGTTAGGAAAAAAATACCAGTTAATGGAAAAACCAGACAAGCACTTACAATAAAGGTCAGGAATATAATAAAGGTCTCTTCTAAAAACAGTTAACCAACTTAGATATAGTGTCAGGAAGCCATAAAGGCCTAAGTTTGAAACTAGGAGATGAGAAAGTCAGTTTATTGCAGAAAAATTAAGTAGAAAGGGTAGAGTGAAAGAGAACTCCCCCTCAAAAGACGAGATGGCTATCAAGAGATGAAAGAAGAAATTAATGAACCTGTTGTTCTCCACTGGTTAAGTCAAAATGTAAGTTTAATATTAATTCATGACAACCTTTTCTTGCATATATAAAAGGATATGTGTAAAACATAGCCATACATTTCACAAATTGAGAAGTTATACATCATATATTGTAGTGATGTCTACTGACTCACGTTCCCCTGCCTTTCTGACCCTGCACCTGCTGGAGCACCCCACCACCTCTTATTCATCCTCTATCCTTAGTAGTGTCCCCTGGTACACAGTGATCCTCAGTAGATACCTGTTGTTTCTATGTATTCTCTCATTTCTATTTGATGCAGGAAAATTAAGAGTTGAAGGTCATGTAAGAGGATTTTAGGTACTTGATCAATGATTCATAGCTCAGTAAAATAAATACTATTTTGTTTCTATACCTGGGGTTGGAAAACTAAGAAATGGGGAATAAGTTGATATAATTCAGTTGCATTAGATTTTTCACATTATCAGAAATGTTCACTTGGCTTTTGATTACACATCTGTATTTCTATTCATTATCTTATTTTTAACCCAAGATGACCTGTTGGAAAACCTAACAGTTACTCTCCTATTTAAGAGTTAACTTTATCAAAGTGATGCCAGACTTTGTTACCCAAGAGAACAGTGTTGATTTTTTGAAACTTTAATTGAAAGATAACATGCGTACAGGGAAGTGTATATACTCCTTTGTAATAAGCAGATAATATTCTGCTTATTGAACAGGTTCATGGAGAGTTGGTTTGTCCTGCTTCTTGCTCTTTAATAGATCATAATGTTCATTTCTGGGTCCTCCTAATGTGTATCTGCTAAAGAAAGCAAAAAGGGCAATGCAAATACTAAAATAAAATGAAAAAAGAATGTCATTTACATAGGACCTGCTGGGAGTATTGTTTATTAGGTTTTTGTGTTCCATTCAGTGTTTGAAAGTCTTAACTTTTTCATTGAGAGGCTGCATCTGCTTCTAGAAACTGTTTTTAAAGAGTTATCTCAGTGAAGCTTTGAGAGTCTGTCCATAGATGCCCTTCTTCCCTGCCTCAACCTCCACTGAATCTAGGTGAGAACGGATGTGAACTTAAAACATACTCAGCCTGTTTACCCCTTTGGAGCAGTTCTGCTGATGCTTCCATGAACCTTGGCTATTTTGCCAATTTATCATGCCTTTGTAATCTTAAACATATTAACAAATGAAACGCTGTTCGGTTTCTTCACTTGCTTTGAGGTATGTCATATTAGTTTAGCAATCCACTTAGTCATCAAAATTCTATTTTGACTTGTCCACATAATCCTTTTAGTCTGTTTTTAGATTTATTACGTGCTTTTCACATAGTTGATAAAAAAGCTTTCATTTAAGAAATTGTTTCCACATGACCCTGGAGGCCTCCCATTGTAGTTTAACGGTAGTTGAGATGTTGCATTGTTTGTTTGAAACTGCAAAGTGGAATCAGTGCTGGTATACGGCACCCTAGCTTTAGAGCTAGGAACGTCTCTGGGTGGTAATTTAACCTCTTCATTTTATTGTCAGTGCTGCCCAGAGAGTTGCAGCAACTTTCCCCAGCTGATTCCACTGGTCAGACAATGTATATTCTGACTCCTAGGCCCTGTTCTTTGCCTCCATCAGACTGACACTTGAATTCCTGAAGAGAGGGATCTTTGTCAAAGAAATGCCTTTTAAGTTGCAGGAAAGCTACAAAGGAAGAGGTACCTTTGTCCTTAATGTGTTTGGTTTAAGATTTCAAAGTGACCTTTATGGCCCTTTTTTCTCTTTGGGGTTAGGAAGGAGGCAGTGTTGAAGGGAAAAGAGAGACTCAGAAATACTCTTGTTGTTGAATCACTCAGTTGTGTCTGGCTCTCTTGCGACACTGTGGACTGTAGCCTACCACGCTCCCCTACCCATGGGGATTCTCCAGGCAAGAATTCTGGAGTGGATTGCCATTTCCTTCTCCAGGGGATCTTTCCAACCTAGGGGTAGAACTTGCATCTCCTGCAGATTCTTTACCACTGAGCCACCTGGGAAGCCCCCCAAATGCCACTATGCTACTTAAAATGAGGAGAAAGGTGGGCACTGTTGGCGCTGCCTTTGTCATTTACAACAGATCCTAAGCAGGTTCATGTACAGATGGTGATGGGGCCACCAGGACCTGGGCAGCCTGTGGGCCCTCACTTTCTCTTATCCGTCTTCTCCATCAGGACTCATGGCTTTGCTTCCTCGCCACTTTTCAACCTTGTCTTTATGCTGGACTGTTCTTACACTTTCAGTGTGCATAGGTACCTTTTCTGCTAATTAAAGAAACTCAGAAAGAAAAGAGAGAAATCTTTTAATATTCTATTCCAGAGTGCCTTATTAAAGTTGGTTCTTTTATATATTTATCTATATTTATATATCTTTGATTTTTAAGCATTTTTAGTATTTCTTTGGATGTGGGCCATTTTTAAAGTCTTTGCTGAATTTATTATAATATTGCTTCTGTTTTTTTTTTTTTTTTTTCTGGCATGTGAAATCTTATGGTTGCCCTGGTAGGTCAGACAGTAAAGAATCTGCCTGCAATGCAGGAGACCAGGGTTTGATTCCTGGGTTGGGAAGATTCCCTGGAAGAAGGAACGGCTACCCACTCCAGTATTCTTGCCTGGAGTATCCCATGAAGAGAGGAGCCTGATGGGCTATAGTCCATGGAGTCGCCAAGAGTGGGGACACGACTGAGTGACTAACACTTTCACTTTCATGTGGGATCTTATCTCCCCAAACAGGGATCTAACCTGCATACCCTGCATTGGAAGGCAGTTATCCACTGGACTGTCAAGGAAGTCCCTATATATCTTTAATTTTAACTCTCTCCCTCTTTCTCATGTCTGTTCCCTTTTCTGACATACTCTGCCTAGAGACTATATGTATAAGAAAGGCTGAGTGAATATAATTTTGGAAGGAAGTGAATATAATTTTGATAAATTGCTTTCGATTTCATGTGTGTGACTAAGCTCCTTATGAAGATCCCCCTTGGAGGTGTGAACCCTGTGCTGTGTAGCATATGGCAGGCTTGTCTTTAATACAGTGAACACTCCTGGTTTTGAGTCTTTCAGGTGACTTCCAAAGACTCAAGACATGTATTGAAATGAGTCCCAAATTAG
>SJYC01031168.1:0-50425 GCA_006408675.1 Madoqua kirkii
TAGGGTCATGTGCTGGGTGGGCAGGGTGGGGGACTGGGGACTTAGTTCCTATGAATCAGCAGACACCCACCCACAGCCCTCTGCACCTGAACGAACGGGCTTTGGAGAGCATGCTTTGTTCTAAGCACCTACTCCCCTCAAGTAATACGTTTTTGTTTGTGAGAGTGGCCCAGAAAAAAAAAAAAAGCACCTGTGATTTGTTGGTAACCTTAGGGACTCATTACAATCTTGCCGTGTAGCCTTTCCCTTATTAGTGTCAATGTGCTCAATACCTGCTCCACGCATGATCAATTCTTTGTCTATTGGCTTTGTTTTCCTGGGAAACAAAACAGTGCTTTTCAGCTCTGGCTGCTGATCCTTGGGAATCATGTTGGATTCTGTAGATTTGGCCTTGGGCCCACATGTCTGTAGAGTTAAACTCTCCCTTGGTGATTCTGATGTTCAGCTATGGTTAAAACTCATTGAAATAGACTAGAGCACGCACTTCAAAAAGTTCAGGGAAAGTACAACCCTACGCGGAAAAGTCATTGTGCAGAAACAGGTAAGGGAGACAAAAGGGCACCTCCCCTCCCGCCCCTGAGAGCCAGGGAGAGATTGGAGGAGCCCAGCTGAACCGGCCGTCTCAGGGGCCACCAGAAGTGAAGTTTCCAGGGGTTTAGCTCTGTTTGGGCTCCTCCTCCCAGTCCACATTTGATGCTCACCTTATCCTGGCATAGTTGTGAATGGGAGTCCATTCTCTGCTACCAAGGAACACGTATACGCGGTGTCTTAGGAAAGCCTTTTCTCGGTTCTACTGCCTGGACCTGAGCAGCCAGGGCAGTGTGTTTCTCATGCTGTATTCCCATCCACGCTCCTTTCAGATAATAAATGTGATCAAATAAACTGAAATCCCCTCTCACCCCATCCTTGGAAATTTCCAGTACTCATTAGCATATCAAAGGCTGGGAAAGTCCTGTGGTTAACACAACAAAAAAACTTTTTAAAACTTAGAGTTAAATAAACTTATTTGCATTGGAAGAGACTTTTTGCTCCTCTACCTACAATTGAGCATTTTCCCCCCCTCTTAACACCAGTTTGAGAAAGACTGGCCAAGTCACTTTTTGATTCAGTAATTTACTGAGGGTTAATTTCTGACAGCTGAACGTCTTTTAAAAATCTCCTTTGAAGTTGGACTGAATTAACAAATGGAAGCCTTGCCAAAGCAGTTTACTAATTCATAACTATATCCCTCTGCTTTCTTTGTGTTGCTAAGTACTATAATCTTTGACCTGAAAGGAAGAATACTGCTAACAAGTAAATATTTAAAAGGCCCATGAAGTATAATGTGTATAATGTGCGTGAGTTTGTGCCTGGGGAACCCTTCTGCTTGATGAAAGCAATGACTTACTTTCATCTCCTAAATAGGCTGTTGTTTTACAGTAGATTGAAAGGAAGTATTTTAAGTGCTACGGGTTAGATTTTTTTTTAATTTTTATTTTTAGATTCAGTTAGCCATTGGCCTCACTGATTTGAAGGTGGTGTGTAATTCATAACTCCTGAGTGTGTTGGAACTCTGAATGAGTGAGTTAGCATTATTGTGAATGAATGAACTCTGTGCTACCAAAGACGACTTGGAACAGTGTGAGGAAACGGAAACGTGACTCACTGGTGGATTTGAAGAGCATCTAGGGGGCTTGCTAACTTCAGAGCCAGCACTGAGGCGTGGTTTTAAAGCAGGGGGAACCTGGATGGGGCGAGCAAACCAGGGTTCCCGTCCCAGCAGTGCCTCTGACTGGCTGGTGGCAGTGGCCGAATTTCCAAACTTCTCAGCCTTCATTCTGTCCCTCATAGGAAGCAGGAATTATCTGTTGCTAGGATAACTGCCAGCCTCCAGGCTTGATGATTCTTTGAGTTCTACAGATTTTCTGGTTTGTGTGGAAGTGGGTGTGTATGTTTTAATGGCCTTCAGATGGGATTCATCAAAGCTCCATGAAACAAATCTTTATTTTTAAAATTTGAAGTGAATTGCTGTGACAGAGCATGGTCAGGGGAGTCCACGACAGAGAAGGAGGAAGCAAGTAAGCTGTGGCTGGGGTATTTAGTATATAGAATGATGTATCTGTGATACTGTCAGAGAAAGATTCATTATTGTCTACAGGCAGAAGTTTTGCTCTATCAGGATTTTCTTTTCAAAAGCTGTAAAATAGCACCTTGCTACCCTGTTCAATATGCCTCACTATGTTTTAAAAAATACTGAAGATCACCCTACTGAAATATGTCCCCAGACATTTTTGATAAAGAACAGCAGTCTGATCTTTAGCAACATAGTTTTTGCAGTTCCTAGTGTATAAAAATAATCTTATGTCCTACTATTTTCATTGAATGACTTTCATGCAGGCTAAATTGATAGGTATATTGAAATATCAGCACTTGCGTGTTAGAAACTAGCTATGTATGCTTTAAAAGTGATAATCTGACTTATCTAATGTTTTGGAGAGGGGGGATAGCAAAATATTCTGAAGTTTCTAATTACTTACCTTTAATTTTGGCTATGCGAATACATCAGTTGTCATGGAATAATTGTGGAAATAATTACTGTCATGGAATAATTGAGATTGAGCAAGCTCTGGGAGTTGCTGATGGCAGGGAAGCCTGGCATGCTGCAGTTCATGGGGTCACAGAGTTGGACACGACTGAACAACTGAACTGAGTGAATTGTGGAAAAAGCTTATATTTTCAAATGATAACTTTCAAAGTTAATTCATATCTTCACATTTCTGTAATTTTATCCCCTCCCCCCCAGTAGCTTAAGCCACAGTGTAATATTTTACTGCAGTGGATTTTTTTTGATAAAGTGGTACTAATAGTCTCTTACCTGTTCTTTTCTAATTATATTTTGCAAATTGTTCTGTTCAAAAAGATACACCTGACAGTAATCATTTCCCTTTATGTATTCACAGTGTCCTACAGTGCTATGTGCTTGATTCATAACCCCACTAGGTGGCGCTATTATTATTCTTTGCTTTCTGTGTGTGGCTGGGTTCAGAGGCTTGCCCAAGATCAACTTGTCAGTATGTGTTGAAATCAAGATCAGAATCTGTCTCTGCCTAATTCAGATATTTGTGCTGTCCCCCTCTCTCTGCCGTACCAGTATGTCTTGGGGTGGAGGGCAGGAAAGTGGTAAAACCTTGCATCGTACATGATCTATTCAGTAGATTTCTACTGAACACCCACAGACTTAACATTTTTTTCCTTTCAAGGAACCATCATTGGATCATTGGTAGACTGGAGAAGGGGCAGTGTGGCTGGTTAGACCTCAGTCACCTGTGGCAAATTAAGAAATCTCATATCAGTTTCATGGTGCTTGTGAGTTCTTGGTGGGAAGTGTAAATAAACAAAATATCTGCTTTGGGTGGGGGGGGCGAGATGTGTATAAGAGACAGGTTGTGAATGACCTACAGTGCTATGTGCTTGATTCATAACCCCACTAGGTGGCGCTATTATTATTCTTTGCTTTCTGTGTGTGGCTGGGTTCAGAGGCTTGCCCAAGATCAACTTGTCAGTATGTGTTGAAATCAAGATCAGAATCTGTCTCTGCCTAATTCAGATATTTGTGCTGTCCCCCTCTCTCTGCCGTACCAGTATGTCTTGGGGTGGAGGGCAGGAAAGTGGTAAAACCTTGCATCGTACATGATCTATTCAGTAGATTTCTACTGAACACCCACAGACTTAACATTTTTTTCCTTTCAAGGAACCATCATTGGATCATTGGTAGACTGGAGAAGGGGCAGTGTGGCTGGTTAGACCTCAGTCACCTGTGGCAAATTAAGAAATCTCATATCAGTTTCATGGTGCTTGTGAGTTCTTGGTGGGAAGTGTAAATAAACAAAATATCTGCTTTGGGTGGGGGGGGCGGGATTGGTCAGAAATGATGCTACTGAGGAAGGGGCACTGAGATGAATCTAGAAGGGGCTGGGTTGGACTCTGCTACAGGCCCTAAAGCAGACTGAGAAGTCTGGGTTAGATTAGCCGTGGTGGCTCCTAAGGGGTGAGGGCTGTGGTTCAAGGCTGACGTGGCAGGACATGGAGGCCAGACGGACCAGCTCAGATGGATTGAACTAAGCTGGAAGCTGCGAGAATTTTCCTTAGGGCAAAAGGGAGAAGGGAAGAGGGACCTTGACTGTTGCTTTATTTTATTTTTAAAATTATTTATATATGACTCTGCTGGGCCTTCGTTGCTGCTCACCAGCTTTCTTTAATTACGGTAGTCTGGGGCTACTCTCTAATTGTGCTGCCTGGGCTTCTCACTGCAGAAGCTTCTCGTTGCAGAGCACAGGCTCTGGGGTAGTTGTGGCCAAGAGTGTAGTTGCCCCGTGGCATGTGGAGTCTTCCCGGACCAGGGATTTAACCTGTGTCCAAAGCAGATTAACCTCTGGACCATCAAGGAGGTCTGGCTCTTGCTTTATTTAAAAGGAGGTTATCTTTGAGTCTGGGTATGAAGGTAGGAAGGAGTGAGGTTTAAAGGAAAACCTAATGGTCTGGAACAACAGGGGCAATGTGTAGAGTAAGTGCAGAAACACTGCAGAAAGATGAGGGCCCAGTGGAGGCAGGCGGTCTAATTCGTGGTCAGGCTGTTTCCCCCTTTTACAAGGTGTTAGGGACTAACAGGATGAGAGTGAGCACCAAGTTACAGGGTGCCAAGGAGGAGGGGGGGCTGGGGGAGGAGGGGACCATCCTGACTCTAGACAGACCCTATGCTGAGGAGCAGAGCATGGGGAGGGGGGAGGCGTTTTATTGTTTGTCCATCTGAGGGAGAGAAAACCAGGCTCTAGAAAGAGATCGGAAGTGCCCGGTAGCAAATGCATTCATGCTGCAGATGGTGGTCCAGGAGGCAGGAGTGAACCAGGAGAGGGAAGATGGGTTATGTGAAGGAGGTTTTGCAGTGAAAAGGAGAAACAGGGAGGTGGGGAGTTGGGGATGAGGAGTCTGGCAGGTCCCCCACTGAAGGGGAGGCTTGCTGGGCAGCTGTGGGGGCCCCACCCTGTGCTGAGCAGTGAGGTTCATCAGCCTTACCCAGCCAGGTGTTGCCCACCCTGACCTGTAGCTCCTCTCCAGGGAGTGAGTGAGTACACAGCCAGTGACCCCCAAACTTGTCTGATAAGCCCCCAGCTGCTTCCCTGGCTATTTCTCGCGAGGTTTCTGTATGTCTGGGATGGGGCCCTGGGGTCTGTATTTAATAAGCATCCTGCAGGCCATGCCAATAGGCAGACGAGTTTGGGAAACACTAAAATGGGTTCTGGGGTGTCCTAAAGGCTGGACAGTGTCCTCTGTGATATTTCTTCTTGAGCTCCACAAGCCATGGCTTGTGTAGGTAACAAAGACACTTTAGAACTTTAACCTGTAGTTTACTGAAGTGAATGGATACTTGAATGTTTCCATCTTATAAAATACCCTCAGGTTTTTGAGTTTTATGCAGGATTCTTTGTTCCTAAAAGCTTTGACCAGTGTCTGAATACTACAAGTACTCCGTCCTTGAATTTACCCAAGCCTAGGGCTTCCTGGATGACTCATGGTAAAGAATCCGCTTGCAGTTCAGGGGATGCAGGAGACGAGGGTTCAATCACTGAGTCAGAAAGATCCCCTGGAGAAGGAAATGGCAACCCACTCCAGTACTCTTGCCTGGAAAACCCCATGGACAGAGAAGCCCGGCGTGTCCTGAGTTGGACGCGATATAGCACGCACACATCTACTTCTTGGGGCTTTACGGAAGATGGGTTATTCTCTTCTGCCACCTGCTGGTCAACCACATGCAAACCATATCGGGTTTATTTCAAACATGATTTTCAGTAGAGCACAGTTGAAGCAAAAAGTCTGCTAATAAGGCCATCTGCTCTGAATTAAATCTTGTATACTTAATGTTGCAAATCTGACAATGTTAATTTCCTCTTCTCACTGGAGCCTTTTTTCCAGCCCAGGTGTTAAGACTAATAACAATAGCACATTCTGAGAGATCAATTAACCTGTGTTAATCTCAGAATAGTTTTTTATGCCTCATGTCTGTTTTATGGACATATGATTCCGGCAATTCAAAACCGCGATGAAGACAGATGGGATTCAGGCTCCCGAGTGTTGGAAGGGTACGATCTTGGAAAATTTCTTTACCTCTCTTAAGAGCAGTTTATTTTCAGTGCAGTTGCATCATCATCATGATCGTTATTTTAAACTATGCCTGACTCTGGGTCCCGTCTTTGCCAATGACCTGACAGTTACTTTCTGAAAATGTTCTGGAGTATCTCAGCTAATGTTACAGTGTTGCACACAGGCTCTCCAGAGTCTTTGTTTCTTCACCTAGAAGATGAAAGTGTGTGGCAGAATAATCTCTGAGATCTCCTTTGGTCTCAGACTCCTGTAACTCAATCTGCGTGAGTAGACTTAGCTTTCCTAATGACTGGAAGACAGTGTCTGTTCTTGATCCTTCAGATGGGTTCCCCTTCCCCACCACAGCCCCCAGGCCCTGTTAACACTGATGCTGTCTAGGAGCTTTGGAGGAGGCCAGCTTATGCTTTGCCTCTGATGCTCTTTTAAACATTTTAAAAAGTGCGAATTGGAAAAATGACAGGCTTCTTCATTTTATTCCTTTAAATATTATCAGTTGAAACACAGAATTGGATTTCACTTAGCTCTATCTGTGAACCAAAGGTAAGCTTTCTCAAAGATGGGTGTTCTTGATTCGAGGTAGGGGGCATATGTTACATAGACCAAAATGTTTGATGGCCTAGCCCTGCTCAGAGAGACACGGGATGGGTCAGGCCCATCAGAAACTCTATTAGTGCCTTGATTCTCTACTGTGGGGGAGTATCGGAATCATCTTTTTATAAAACATTCTTATCCAGTAGGTCACCTGTACATTGGACCTAGGGCTTTTTGTTTGGCACTTATGTTTTTAAAAAGTGAATACAGTTTCACCTGAGCCTTATCCACCTTGTGTTTCTTTGAGCAATGCCAGGCCATCAGACACTCGGGGAAATTTAGGATCCAAGACACTGAGCTCAACTCTGGACCCTGGACACCCACAGACACTTCCCAGTCATTTCCTCTGTCCTCACCACTTCCACCTTTACTAGGCTGGTGGCAAAACATCTTACTAGGCTATTGATTCCTTAATTATACATAGTATGAGACTATGCCTTAGTCTCATTCTAAGGTTATTTTAAACTTTTAAACTATGAGACTATTTTAAACTTTACTCACACTTCATTGTAATCTCATTTTGTAAAGGGTATTTTTTTTTTTATCAACTCTGGACCCTGGACACCCACAGACACTTCCCAGTCATTTCCTCTGTCCTCACCACTTCCACCTTTACTAGGCTGGTGGCAAAACATCTTACTAGGCTATTGATTCCTTAATTATACATAGTATGAGACTATGCCTTAGTCTCATTCTAAGGTTATTTTAAACTTTTAAACTATGAGACTATTTTAAACTTTACTCACACTTCATTGTAATCTCATTTTGTAAAGGGTATTTTTTTTTTTCTGGGAATGGCTGAGTATAGCCTTACCTAACTCTTAAGTGACTTAGGTAATTTTTGAATGATGTCACTTCCTTAAGTTACACCATTTGATCTGATCTTGTATACAGGCTGTTCAGTTCAGTTGCTCAGTCGTGTCCAACTCTCTGCGACCCCATGAATCGCAGCATGCCAGGCCTCCCTGTCCATCACCAACTCCCGGAGTTCACTCAGACTCACGTCCATTAGGTCCGTGATGCCATCCAGCCGTCTCATCCTCAGTCATCCCCTTCTCCTCCTGCCCCTAATCCCTCTCAGCATCAGAGTCTTTTCCAGTGAATCAACTCTTCGCATGAGGTGGCCAAAGTACTGGAGTTTCAGCTTTAGCATCATTCCTTCCAAAGAAATCCCAGAGTTGATCTCCTTCAGAATGGACTGGTTGGCTCTCCTTGCAGTCCAAGGGACTCTCAACAGTCTTCTCCAACACCACAGTTGAAAAGCATCAATTCTTTGGTGCTCAGCCTTCTTCACAGTCCAACTCTCACATCCATACATGACCACAGGAAAAACCATAGCCTTGACTAGACAGACCTTAGTCGGCAAAGTGATGTCTCTGCTTTTGAATATACTGTCTAGTTTGGTTATAACTTTTCTTCTAAGGAGTAAGTGTCTTTTAATTTCATGGCTGCAATCACCATCTGCAGTGATTTTTGAGCCCAAAATAATAAAGTCTGACACTGTTTCCACTGTTTCCCCCTCTAATTCCCATAAAGTGATAGGACCGGATGCCATGATCTTCGTTTTCTGAATGTTGAACTTTAGCCCAACTTTTTCACTCTCTTTCACCTTCATCAAGAGGCTTTTTAATTCCTCTTCACTTTCTGCCATAAGGATGGTGTCATCTGCATATCTGAGGTCATTGATATTTCTCCCAGCAATCTTGATTCCAGCTTGTGTTTCTTCCAGTCCAGCATTTCTCATGATGTACTCTGCATATAAGTTAAATAAGCAGGGTGACAATATACAGCCTTGACGTACTCCTTTTCCTATTTGGAACCAGTCTGTTGTTCCATGTCCAGTTCTAACTGTTGCTTCCTGACCTGCATACAGATTTCTCAAGAGGCAGGTTAGGTGGTCTGGTATTCCCATCTCTCTCAGAATTTTCCACAGTCTATTGTGATCCATATAGTCAAAGGCTTTGGCATAGTCAATAAAGCAGAAATAGCTGTTTTTCTGGAACTCTCTTGCTTTTTCTATGATCCAGCAGATGTTGGCAATTTGATCTCTGGTTCCTCTGCCTTTTCTAAAATAAGCTTGAACATCAGGAAGTTCACGGTTCACATATTGCTGAAGCCTACTATAATTTCCTAGGGTCTGGCTAACCAGTATTGCACTACGTAATTAATTAAAGGTTATGTGATACTGTTAATTTTTTCCCCTTATTTGTAATTGTGATTGCTTATAACCAAGCACTTTCTTATCAGCTGTAACCAATAATGTATGTTTTATGGAACCATATAGATACTGGTACTTTTTTTCTGTATTTATTCCCCTGCCCTGGCAACAAACTAAACTTTAGAAAATGCTGGAACACATTTTGAGTGTGCGCATTCATGTGTGGAGAAGGCAATGGCAACCCACTCCAGTACTCTTGCCTGGAAAATCTCATGGACGGAGTAGCCTGGAAGGCTCCATTCCATGACGTCGCTGAGGGTCGGACATGACTGAGTGATTTCACTTTCACTTTTCACTTTCCTGCATTGGAGAAGGAAATGGCAGCCAACTCCAGTGTTCTTGTCTGGAGAATCCCAGGGAGGGGGGAGCCTGGTGGGCTGCCGTCTGTGGGATCGCACAGAGTCGGACACGACTGAAGTGAGTTAGCAGCAGCAGCAGCATTCATGTGCATATGTGATAATGAAATTAGATTACTTTTTAGTTATTTTTGGTTCAGTTCAGTTGCTCAGTCGTGTCCGACTCTTTGCGACTCCATGAATCGCCGCAGCACGCCAGGCCTCGCTGTTCATTACCATCTCCCGGAGTTCACTCAGACTCACGTCCATCGAGTCCGTGATGCCATCCAGCCATCTCATCCTCGGTCATCCCCTTCTCCTCCTGCCCCCAATCCCTCCCAGCATCAGAGTCTTTTCCAGTGAATCAACTCTTCGCATGAGGTGGCCGAAGTACTGGAGTTTCAGCTTTAGCATCCTTCCTTCCAGAGAGATCCCAGGGCTGTTTAGACAACTGTCACTATTTATGAGGTAAGGCAGCTGCACCTGTGCTATTTTTGTAGTGTTTCCTTTTAACCTATAAGGATTTCACGCTTTTCTTCAAGCCATTCATTGTCTCATATCATTTGGGAAGAGAAATGAGCCTGGCAACCATAAAAGTAAGCTCCAGGAGTTGGTGATGGTCAGGGAAGCCTGGTGTGCTGCAGTCCATGGGGTCACAAAGAGTCAGACACGACTGAATGAACTGAACCGAAAGTGACTAAGGTGCAGTTCCTTGAGAATTTTGTCTGTAGGTGAAGCTGGCATGCTTGATGTTGAGTGAACTGTCTCTCTCATGGCAATGTGGCCTTTTGTTGCAGCTCACCACCACCTCCCTCAATATGCAGCCACAATCTTCATCTCTTGCCTCTGGACTTACCAGGCATCTCCCCTTGAGTACTGGTCACCTCTACTTTAGGTCCCATAAGATCAACAGTTACCTCTTTGCTGCTGCTGCGGATGAAGATAACCTACCAATTATCAAGGGCTAATGTTGGGCTTCTGTGGTGGCTCAGATGGTAAAGAAATGAGAATTTTGTCTGTAGGTGAAGCTGGCATGCTTGATGTTGAGTGAACTGTCTCTCTCATGGCAATGTGGCCTTTTGTTGCAGCTCACCACCACCTCCCTCAATATGCAGCCACAATCTTCATCTCTTGCCTCTGGACTTACCAGGCATCTCCCCTTGAGTACTGGTCACCTCTACTTTAGGTCCCATAAGATCAACAGTTACCTCTTTGCTGCTGCTGCGGATGAAGATAACCTACCAATTATCAAGGGCTAATGTTGGGCTTCTGTGGTGGCTCAGATGGTAAAGAATCTGCCTGTGATGCAGGAACCTGCCATGTCGGAGACCAGGGTTTGATCCCTGGGTCAGGAGGATCCCCTGGAGAAGGGAATGGCTACCCACTCCAGTGTTCTTGCCTGGAGAATCCCATGGAGAGAAGAGTCTGCCAGGCTACAGTTCATGCAGTCACAAAGAGTCGGACATGACTGAGGGGCTGACACTTTCACTTTTCACTAATGATGCCAGTCAGTTTTCAGCATCCCTGCTGTCTCTGTCTTGCAGGGGGTTAAGCCTGAATGAGAACTGAGGGCATCACTCACTTGGGGGCCTTTTGAAGAAGCCCTGTCGTAGTTGTCTGTGTGTTTCAAGGAAACAGCAGAGTGGCTGGGTTGGGAGGGGGGACATTAGAAGGGGAAGTCTATAACACCTTCGTTTGTGCTAGCCATTCTTGATCCACCCACTCCAGTCTGCCGTCAGTGGCAAGGGTCTAGTGTATTTTGTAGAAGTCCTTCATCCATTATTGAAGTTCTTTGAATGGTGTTATCTTGGAGAAGTATATTATACAAAAGTTCTCTTGATTTAACACATCTGTTTTGACCCTGGGAAACAGGAGTTTCAAAAATTTCTAAATGTCTTAAGTGTCTTTTAGGCCATTTGTTTTCTGAATTTCTCCTTATCAAAGTGAGTTTATTACTAAAGACCCTGACAAATGTGCTTATACAGGGACGGCCAAAGTCTTCATCATCAGATTGCATTGTCCTTCTCTAAGAAGCCTTTTTACTTGGAGATTTTGATGACTATAAAAACTGTTGAGCTGAATGAAGAGAAAATACTATGAAGTCATCATTATATGCTTTATTATGTGTTCATGTGTTCCAGAAGGTTTAAATTTGTTAAGCTCTTCAAAAAAAAAAAAAACACTTAAGCAATGAGTAAAATTTTAATAGATCTGGTGTAGAAGCTTAGAGATTGATTTTTAGACATACCCTGCTGTGAAGTGTTCCTTTAATGATCTAAACAAGATTGCAGGAAAATAATCAGGTGGACTGGTTCACGAGCAGCACCAGGTCCATGGTATCTTTACCAGCCATGCTTTTGGTTGCAGAATGAGTGGAAAATTTAACTGTTTTCTTAAAAATAACTTTAAGAATGATTTGCAGTATAATTTATAAAAGTTAACACACAAAACAGAACTGTCTTGTTAATGACTTTGCTAGTATGTAGAAAAAAATGTGGAAAATATGTCTGTGAATGATACACACCAAATTTAGAATGATATTACCACTCTAAGATGGGGAAAGGGTCAAAATTTATCTGTACCACTCTATTTTTTAAAAACAAACACATATAGGCATATGTTAAGTATTAAATTTGTGTTGATTTCTCTCCTTTTCTCTAAGTCTAAAATATTTCTGCATGAGTATTAAACATTATGTGGTTAAAAAATTTATAGTCTAAAAAAATTTATAGTCTATGTTTGGCATACAAATTGTGGAAAAACAGAAACAGCAAAGTAAAAAAATTAAAAATTTGTTATACTGTATCCTGCTTATAATATCCACTGGTAATTCTTCCTTCTTATCATCCTAGTCTGTTTTGTATTCATTTGGTATTATAACTATACTTGTGGAGAAGGCACTAGTGACCCACTCCAGTACTCTTGCCTGGAAAATCCCATGGATGGAGGAGCCTGGTAAGTTGCAGTCAATGGGGTCGCAAAGAGTCGGACACAACTGAGTGACTTCACTTTCACTTTTCACTTTCTGGCATTGGAGAAGGAAATGGCAACCCACTCCAGTGTTCTTGCCTGGAGAATCCCAGGGACAGGGGAGCCTGGTGGGCTGCCGTCTATGGGGTCGCACAGAGTCGGACACGACTGACGCGACTTAGCAGCAGTGGTATAATGTTTGTGCATTTTTAGTGAAATCATGAGTAGAGATTTGAATTCTGCTTATTTACTTGAATTGTGGTGTAATGGTGTTGAAACTAATGATTTCTAAGCTGTAACATGCGTGAGACTATTTAAATGTGGATTCCTCGTTTCCTCTCCAGAGGTATGAACTAAATAAGATCCAGCAGTGTGCATTTTAACAAGCCCTCCTGGCCTTCTAACTTCCCCCACCCAATCTAAGTTAATTCTGCTACCAGAGTAATACTGACAGGAATATTTTGGGAAACACTGGTTTGAACTGTTGGTGCTTGAGTGCCATTCCTACTTAAAAAAAAAAAAATCCAGGATCGGCAAGCTATTGTCTAGGGGCCGGATACAGCCCAACACTTGTTTTTATAAGTAAAGTTTTATTGAAACTCAACCAGCCTGATTTGTTTACATATTGTCTGGTTACTTTTTATGCCACAATGGCAGAGTAGTTGGAAAAGAGCTGGAAAAACGTAATATATTTACTCTCTGGCTCTTTACCGAAGAAGCTTGCTAACCCCTACATTTTGTGTGGGAGAATATCAGAGACAGTTCAGTAAAGAAACTCAGTTCAGTTCAGTTGCTCTGTCCTGTCTGACTTTTTGCGACCCCATGAACCACAGCATGCCGGACTTCCCTGTCCATCACCAACTCCCAAAGTCCACCCAAACCCATGTCCATTGAGTTGGTGATGCCATCCAACTATCTCATCCTCTGTCGTCTCCTTCTTCTCCTGCCCTCAATCTTTCCCAGCATCAGGATCTTTTCCAGTGAGTCAGCTCTTCACATCAGGTGGCCAAAGTATCGGGAGTTTCAGCTTCAACATCAGTCCTTCCAATGAACACCCAGGACTGATCTCCTTCAGGATGGACTGGTAAACTGGCTTATATTTAATAAGAAAGAATTGAATGTGATGACAAAGGGCATATAATGACCAGTTCAGTTTAACAAGCATTGCTTTAACCCTTACTTTATGTCAGGTATCGTACACATGTTGGTCTTCCTGCTTGGGCAACTTACAGTTTTCCATGGCAAATTCATGATTTCAGATGTGATTTCAGATGAAGACAGCATCTGTCTTCATGGAATCCGATGGGAACCTGGCAGAGACAATAAGTCAGTCTAATCCCTGAGGTCAGAAATGAAGTCTTAGGAGTCTTTTACCCTCAGTAAAGTGCCAGCAGATGCTTGTGGTAGAGGAGATTCAGAAATAAGCATTCCTTCCCCTTCACTTGGCTTCCCATGAGGATCACTGGTAAAGCATCCGCCTGCTAATGCAGGAGACACAGGAGATGTGGATTCGATCCCTTGTTTGAAAAGAGCCTTTGGAGGAGGAAATGGCAACCCACTCTAGTACTCATGCTTGAAAAATCCCATGGACAGAGGAGCCTGGCGGGCTACGGTCCATCAGATTGCAAAGAGTTGGACATAACTGAGCATGCGTGTATCCTGTCACTTGCTCAGGAATTGTTATTGGCCCTCTGGTGCCCAAGTTGGCTTGCTTTGGCTAATGAGTGTTAGCAACCACGATGCAGAAGCTGGTGCAGTTTAGCTTTGCTCTTTGGTGCTGTTGCCATGAGAAAGGTAAGCTTGAGCTGGCCTGCTGGTCCTAGGAGCAGGAGAGACACTACAGGTTGTCCCTCAGGGGGCTTGCTTTCCCGGTGTGCCTGGGACTGCCCCCATTTTAAAATAAGTTCCATGAAATTTCTCAGTCTCAATACTAGAGTGGAGCCACCCAGAGTCGAGTCCAGCCTGGATTAGCTGGGCTCCAGATGACCACAGATTCATGAGAAGTTCTAAATGATTGCTTCTTTAGGCCATTGAATTCTGGGGTGCCTTGTTATGAAGCAATTGTTAAGAGATATAGTGCCCAATAGACATGTGCTTATTTCAACTGAGACAGCTCCAGGCAGAAAATTTGAAGGACTTCCCTGCTGGCTCAGACGGTAAGGTGTCTGCCTACAGTGTGGGAGACCTCGGTTCGATCCCTGAGTCAGGAAGATGCTCTGGAGAAGGAAATGGCAACCCACTCTAGTACTCTTGTCTGGAAAATCCCATGGACAGAGGAGCGTAGTAGGCAACAGTCCATGGGGTCTCAAAGAGTTGGACACGACTGAGTGACTTCACTTCAAAAGTTGATCAGGTGAAAAAGATAAGTGTTTTGGCACATGAGGGCACGTAAGCATCAAGGGCCCAGGGACCTAGAGTATGGTGTGAGCTGGCTCATGGAGGGCAAGCTTTAGGGGGCAGGGTGCAGCTGAAAGCACGGTGGCCCTTTCTCAGGGGATTGCAGTAGCCCAGGGAGACCCTCTAGGGCTGTGGCCTTCCTATGGTCGAGGGGAAGGCTGGGGTAGGGAATAGGACAATCCTAGGCTCAAATTTCAAGCTTCCTACTAACTTGGTAGTCGTGGTTGAGGGTAGGGGGACACTTAGGCAAGTTGTTTTATCACCTTTATCCTTGGTACCCACATCTATAAAACATGCATGATGATGCACATTTCACAGGGTTTCTGTCAGAGGGAAGGAACTACCAGGAAAGTCTGTGATTTCTTCATTCTGACTCTATACTTACCTGTCAAGCTGGCAGCAGATGATTCAGTTAGAACAGTGTGCCTGAAAGCAAGACGGGCATCGTGCCTGTCGGCTCACTAGTTTCAGAACTTTTTCAGACTTTTCTTTCTCCCACTTTTTTTTTTTGAAGTATAATTGCTTTGCAAGCTTTCCCACTTTTTTTTTTTTAAAGATGTTTGAATTTCTCATTTATTTCTCACACATTTATCTGGTTCAGTGAAATCACTGGAGATATCAACAATATTTAACACATGTTTAGCATGGAATGGTAATATAGTAAAGGATATAGATGAACTGGTAAAATGCTTAATTAAAAAAACATATTCAGTGTGCTTCATAGAGTCATAGTGAATATTCTTTAAAGAGAGAAGCAATTACAATTAACATTTTGGAAGGTCACTTAAGGTTGCCTGAAAAACTCTTTGTCTTAAACATGTACCAGGAAAAACTGATGAAAAAAAATTTTCCACTGCCACAAAGCAACTAAATTTACATCATGGAACCAAGAAGGTCCCAGCCTGTCTGCATGGATTATCAGGTAGAGTGTGAGCTATTTTCCCGATTTTGACTTGCTGTTGATTATCCTAGGCTTTGAGTAGGGCCATTGAGTACTGGAGTTCTGCTGAATGGAAGCAGTGTACATGTCCTTACAAATTAAGAAAAGTATATAGCCTAGCAGTTAATGACTGTCTTTCTTCTCAAAGTGAAACTTTATCTATGGATAATAGAAATTTATTATTAACTCTTTAATTCAGATTATGTACATATTTATGTCAGTTTACACATCTTTTGCTTTTTAGAATTCAGTGATAAAAGAATGGAATTTAGTTATAAAGGTTAAATTATCTCTTTGACCTGAAACATGCTAAGATCAGAAGCAAGAGGTAACATGGGAATGAGTAGAAGGTTCTGTTCACTCTTGTGACCAGGATTGGTTAGTGCTGGCTGTACATTAGGTATTGTAGGGGAGATGGAGGGAAAGAGATGAGATCCCTGCCTTTAGCCTGCAGGCCCATCTGTCCATGGGATTTTCTGGGCAAGAATACTGGAGTGAGTTGCCATTTCCTACTGCAGAAGATCTTCCTGACACAGGGATCGAACCAGGATCTCCCACATTTCAAGCAGGTTCTTTACCACTGAGCCATCAGAAAAGAGCTCAGGGAGCATTATCATCTAGTTTGTGCTAACTCAAAGATGTTTGAGGGCCCTACCTGAGTGCTTTGGGAATTTGGAATTTCAGACCCTATAACAAACTTGAATCAGACTCTGCATTTTAATAAGATTTCCAATAATTTTTGAGCCAGACAAAGTTTGCGAAGAATTGGTCAAGTAGGTAGAATGAAAAAATAATTATAAGGATCTGGAGAGGCCGTAGGAGAGGTATAAAGAGATCATGACTAAATTTTTTTTTTAATTTGGAATTTTACTTCAATTTCAGAGTAAATTCATCCTTGGTCTTATTAAAAAACAGTGAAGTCGCTCAGTCGTGTCCGACTCTTTTCGACCCGTGGACCGTAGCCCACCAGGCTCCTCAGTCCATGGGATTCTCCAGGAAAGAATACTGGAGTGGATTGCCATTTCCTTCTCCAGGGGATCTTCCCGACTCAGGGACCGAACCCAGGTCTCCCACGTTGCTGGCAGACGCTTTAACCTCTGAGCCACCAAGGAAGCCCCATTTGGTCTTATTACATCAGAATAATTTCAGACTCAATGGTTAGTTTTAGGGGAACTTCTCATATGAACTTCTTGGATGGGAACATTTTCTTGGGTAAGGTCAGGGCAAAGTTTATATTCTTGGTTATAGACGGCTTGCCAAGCCCCTAACAGTCCACAGTACACATCAATGACAGAATCCATTGGTGACAGCTTCTGACCAAGGACAGCCCTTTCCCCCCTTGCAGCGCCGCACCCCAGGGCATTAAGAGCAGTCGTGGGCTGCCATAATGCTCCTGTGTCAAGTGATCCTGTGGGACCAGTGACACTAAGGCTTCGTGTTAGAACCTTTCAGGGGCCTTTTCAGACATGAAGACACTGAACGGTGGGAGTTAGGTTGTGATGATAGATAAATGCAAATGTTTGCATTTAATCTTTCCATTTGAGTAAACACTCTTAATTCCATGGAAAGGGACCTATTGTGACTTTCACAGCTAGAGCTCAGTGAAAAGGCATGCTTTTCCTTCTTGTAAATGGTGAAGCCGTGGTAGATGACGAGAACCCTGAAAATAGACCTGTCTCTCTGAATAGTTAATTGGCAGTGTTTCATCTTCCCTGACTTCCTCCTTGAGTAAATCAGTTGCTTAATTCCGTAGGGAGTGGGAGGTGGACGAGGAAGGAGGATTTAGTGTAATGTGGGAGTTAGCTTGCTGCGGCCCTGGGGGCAATATGAGGTTTTCTTTTTGTTGTTAGTTATAAATGGCTGGGCTCAAACTGTTTACTTCTCCATGTTGAGATAAGGTTTCATTATTCTTGTGTACGGATTACCTCACAGACAGTTTGCGTTTGAACCTACTTTTCAATTATTTATGAGAGATGACAGTTGGGAAAGCTGCTGCACCCAGTTCTAGAAGCTGAAGGTCGCTGTTGGGCATCTGGGTGACTCGTGGGGTAATCTGATAGGGTACGCACTTCACTGCTCCTGTCTGGTCAGGGCTGCTTCAGAACATGCCACACTCCTTGCTGTGGTGTATGGTTTTTTCACCTTTGTCCCTGTTCATAAGCCTTCTGTTTGTGCGCCCCACTCGAGCCAAGCCAGTGCCCCCCACCCCCAACCTTGACCCTACAGCACTGTTCTCCTTTGGTTTCTGACATCAGGGTTCTGCCTCTCCTTTTCTTCCTTCCAGGTTTGAAGGGGAGATGCAATATGGGGAAGAACATTTTGTATTCTATTACAAGTTAATCACTAAAGGGATGTTTTGTTGCCTGTGAACTTAAGTTATGCGTAATTGCCCATCTCTGGGAACCATGCTTCCCTGATAATAAGATTTAAGCTAAAATACCTTTGTTTAGCTCACAGGAAACATCCTGACTAGGTCTACATGTGAATGACTGCAGGGAGAAAGAAATTAACACATCCCCTCTGGAGGCTGATGGGAACCAGGAAGTGTTTGGCTTTACTCCTCTTTTAGAATAAAAGGAGCCTGAATTCTAACTCGGGCAAGGTGGTTTTTTGGGGTATGAGCCCACCATCTTCCAGTTTGCAGCCTTTCCGAAAAGAGTCATTTTTCCTTGCCCCAACAGCTCGTCTCTCGATTACTGGCCTGTTGTGTGAGGCGCGGTATGAGCTTAGACTTCATAACATAGGGTCAGGGAAGAAAAGGTGCACATGGAAATTAAAAGTCATAGTGTTCCTTTGTGGCCTTTGAGGTCAAAAAACTGGTGGCACTTGAAATTAGTTCCCACTCTAGGCTGGCGTTTTAATGCAGATGGCAGGGGGAGCAATTACATGCCTGACTGAGTTGAGAGGTTTGTCTAGTCCTATATCCTGTCATGTTTAACAACTTTTATGAAATCAAAAACTTCCATTTGAGCTAAATTCCTCTTTAAAGTTGTCAGTATATATTGAAACATGAAGTCCTGTGTCTTTTGGCAAGGACTCTCCAAACGTATTCAGTCTATGCCTTTGACTCACGCTGGAAATATAAATAAATCTTTCCAAATTAAGGGATATTTGACTCAGGAATTCTCGAAGAAGATGATTCTAGAACTTTCCTTAGTAACACATTCTGGTGTCTCCCAGTTTTTATAGTTATTAATAACTTTTCATTAATGTATTACTTAAATCATTCCTGAAATAATGTAATTTCTTGTCCTTTTGTCAATAGCATTGGGTTAATTTCTCACCACCCTCAAGTGCTAAGAACTTAATATAAAACCAATAAATATAATAAACCAAATAAATTTAAAAGCCAATAAATCATAAACCTGGTACAAGTTCACATGGGGCCCGTTACCCAGAGGCTGTTTTGATTTCAGATGCACGCAGCAGTGAGTGGCAGCTTGCAGCAGATAGCAGTGAGCAGTAGCTGGAAGCAAGGTCTTTGAGTTTCCCAGACCTAACCACTGGCCATTTCAACCTTCAGGCTCCCATCTCACAAGTAAAAGGGCAAGGGTGCCAGCCAGGAGGCAGCTGTGACAGAGTCCTTCTCCTGAAGTTACACATTTCTCTCCGTGAGCACTCCTGACTCACATGAAACGTATAATTTAGGCCAGTTTTTTATCTGATTTCCTGATGCCTGAAGCTCAGCAGGGGCAAAGTGGTAGGAAGGGAACGGTTTTTGGCACATCTGATGACAACAGAAGTTTCCCGTCGACAGCCTGGCAGTGAGTGGGGTGACGGGAAGCACTTCACAGTCAGGAGTGCAGACAAAATCTGTTCAGCATGTCTGTTTAAAAGGTCTGAGAAGAGTGTATTTTATTGTAGACTTTCTTGGAAATAATAATTAAACTAACATGTTTTTATTACATTATCGCTGAAGCTATTTGAAGAAACAGGCTATGCTCTCAAAGTGGGGATTTTCTGCTGTGGGGTTATTGTTAAGGTTAGCAGTAGTATACATCGTGTGTGTGGCACAAAGTAGCCGTGGCCCCCGATGCTTGGGGTGGGAGTAGTTTTGTATGGCCCTTGGCTTGATAGGTCCAGATAATGTGTGTGGTTCATCATAGTTATGGCATAAATAAAGCTTGAATGAATGGAAGAGCTTTCTAGGGCTTCCCAGGTGGTGCAGAGGTAAAGAATCTGCCTGCCAATGCAGGAGATGGAAGAGAATGAGTCGGGAAGATCCCTTGGAACAGGAAATGGCAACCTACTCCAGTATTCTTGCCTGAAAAATTCCACAGACAGAGGAGCCTGGTGGGCTACAGTTCATGGGTTCGCAAAGAGTTGGACACCAGTGAACACATGCACAACGGCTTTTTAAGCAATTCACTTATGTTTTTCTAAGCTAATTGGAGTGCCTATCTAGTTGGAGTATCTATCTTGTGTCTTGACTGTTTGCGACCGCTTGGACTATAGCCCACCAGGCTCCTCTGTACTTCCCAAGCAAGAACATTGGAGAGGGTTGCCATTCCCTTCTCCAGAGAATCTTTCCGACCTAGGAATAGAACCCAGGTCTCCTGCATTGCAGGCAGATTCTTTACCATCTGAGGCAGTGAAGAATCCACCTATCTAAAATGAAGAGTTAAAATGCAAGTATTTCCTCCAAAGCTGGTTTAGGTCATTGTATTTTATTTTGATCTAGGGGAACTCTGATCCAATTGTAAAAGTAATTAATTTATTTGACCTCCTTTTACTTAAGTGAAGATACTAATAATCAAGGCTCAGTCTAACAGAATAGCTAATAGATAGAGAATTGGATCCATTTGTCTTGTGAATAATGGGAAACCTTTAAGTTTCTTGGAAGTTCTGAGTAAGTGTGTGCTTAATTTGAGGGAGGGTCATGAGTCTAGTCCTTGAATAGACCAGTTTTCCTTCCCAGTTGCTTGGCGGTGAGTATTCCTCTACGTCTTCCCAGAGGAGTGGAGAAACAGGAGGCACTGGAGGAAGACACACCAGTTGCTGACGACACCAGTGCATCTATGGCATTGCATGTGTGTGCGTGTACACTTGGGGGACGCTGGGCTGGGGAAAATGTTCAGCAGTACTTCCTGAGTATACAGCCCAGCACAAGGTTAATTTCAGGGCTTATGTGTTTCTGTGTTAAAACTGTTAACCGTAGGACATAAACATCAGTGCAGAAACCACTGTGTTCCTTGTTTGGGGTCCATGGATCCTTAATAAATAAATGAGCTGGATGTCAGAGGGTCCTCTGTGCCAGCGGTAAGCAGCATTTGGGATGTTTTGTATTTTCTGGCCCAATGGTTTTCTGTTTTGTTTTGTTTTGCTATTTTGAGTTTCTCAGAGTCTTTGACTTTAATATTGAATATTTGAACTGTGATGCTAGCCACTGTTGCCAGGTATAGTTATATCATTTTTCACCCTTATAGTCGTGATCAAAGTGGAGGTCTCGCTCCTCTGAGTGACACTGGTGTGTTACACGTGTTCTCTGAACCTGAGTTTCTCCGTCAGTAAATTGAGAGATTTAAATGACATGAGTTCTCAAGGACACTTTGAGCTTTTGTACTGAGTCCATGTTTCTGCTGCCTGCATTGTTCTGTAGCTTTGCCCTTGGGTCGTAGCCCCTGCTCCCTGTCATGGTTTCCATGATAGTGTGAGCTGTCCATCCACGGAACACTTGGCAGCTGTTCAGTGTTTTTTTTTTCTATAAATGTTCCAATCCTGTTAAGCATGTAGAGCCTTTTCCTTACCATCTCAGTTAACTGCAATAGATGTATGATGCAAAATCCTGCTTTTATTAATTTCTATCAAACTGGGTGTTCTATTGCAGTTTGTCAGCTTTATTTGCCTAATACTCAATGCTAAGTACAGGAAGGGGGTTCTCAGGTGGCTCCGTGGTAAAGAATCCACCTGTGATGCAGGAGATGCAGCTTGGATCCCTGGGTGGGGAAGATCCCCTGGAGGGGGAAATGGCAACCTGTTCCACTGTTCTTGCCTGGAAAATTGCATAGACCGAAGAGCCTGGCGGCTACAGTCCTCAAGATCACAAGAGCCGAACACAACTGAGCGAATAAACAAGTATAGGAGAATGAGATATGGTCCCAGCTTTCTACATGTCCTTACTCTGAATGACTCTTTTGGGAGAGGATACTGATCCAAGTCTCTCTGATAGAAAGTTGCAGAAATTCTTCACACCCCTAGGATTGTGTAATTATACTGGCCTTGGGTGAAATGCTGCCCCCTAATGCATTCCAACATGTGGCTCTAGATATTTTGCATGCTCTGATTAAGATTTACAAAGGGCTCGAGCCTGCAGCTAATTGTTACCAGCGTAGCTCTCAGATGATAGTTCTCTGTGATAGGATGACCATTCAAAGAGAGGAATGACCCCCGGGGGCTGCTGGTGGCGAAGCAGAGGTGGCTCGTCAGTCCCACCCTCTGGCTGCTGGTGGAAAATGGGAGAGGCCAAGACAGGTGCGGAAATGGCTGCACTTCACCTTCACTGAAAGCTGCAAGCGACATCATAGCCTGGTCAGTTTCATTCTGTTTGGAAGTAGACGATGAGTTCTTAAATCCATTTAGGAATGCTGATGAGATTTAACTACATAATCTTTGAAGGCACCCTTCTAAAAAATCCCACTTCCAGAAGTGGCCTGATGATAATCCAGTTTGGGCTTTAAAAAATTTGCCCGGAAGTCTGTATTCTACACAGACTTGCATTTTCATAGCTTTGCTGGAGTTCGAACGAAGTTAGAGCTCCCTCTGAAGTGTTGGCTGCGGGGAGGCGGGGTTTTCTGTCTCCAATGAGGTGGCTTCGGTGTCCGGAAAAGCCTATCGCCTTTCACAGGAGCGCTCGCTCTCTAATCCAAGCAATAGCCACGCAGCCTGTTTTATTGTTTGTGGAGTCCTGTGGCTCCCGGGCGCTTCACAGACGGGAAGGAGGGCATGTGGGGGATTTACGACTCTGCACTGAGCTGGGGCCAGTGAGCCGAACTCTTTGATTTCTCCCAAGTCACCTGTGTGGGTGAACTTTAAACTAGTTACCTGAGTTGACGCCGAATCTTTTTCTCCAGCCTGAGGAGTTCCTTCTGTCTGCAACAGACGGCTGGCTTTCTGCCTGAGTGGGGAACGATGCCTGGAGGAATAGGATTACAGTACGGGATGCTAGGTACACACCAAAGAGTCGGAGTGCCTTGGTCCTGCTCTCCGCCAAGTCCTGACAAGCGTTCCTGAGATGAACGTTTTGCTTCTTTTTTAACATTATACTTTTAGTCATTTTTATTGGATGGGGGGAGACTGTGGATATTCTTGATCTTTAAACCAACTACCGCAATGTGAAAAAACATTTTTTTTTCTCCTAACCTCTCATTTCCCTTTTTTTTGTTGTTTGTTTTTGTTTTTGTTTTTGTAATTGGATGACACAGAAGCAGTCTTTCTGCAGATTCAGGCTCTCAATATTGGCTGACTAAGTAGCGAGGAGGAGGTTCGTGGAAAGGACCTGGGACAATTTGAAAAAACGAGGTTTTTGTTGGCTGGATTGACCTTTCTCTATAGTCGACTTTGATGTGAAAGAAGATGAAAAAGGAAGTCTCTTCAGGTTCCTTTAGACTCAAGTCAAACCCAGGTTCCCTCTCACGTGCTGTGAGTTGGATAAATTTCTCCTCCTTGTCCAGGCAAACAAAGAGGCTGTTTCGCAGTGATGGGGAGTTGTCGGTCTGTGGGCAGCAGGTGGAAGCAGACGATGAAAACTGGACCTACAGAACCCAGCCCAGAAAAGGTGACTTGACTTTTTTTTTTTTTTTTTTAAATTTACACGTTTTTGGAAGTCTGTACAGTTCTTTGTTTCTATCACTGATTTCCGTTCACAGTTTTTGGCCCCTTTCGGAGTTTCTGTGGTGTTTTTGTGTTGGAATTCAGTGTCAGTCATTTGTGTACATGTCTAAAGTAAAAATACTCCTTCAACTAGATTCACTTGAGACCGTGTCCTTCTCAGAAGGATGAAATAGCTGTTACGTGTCCCCAGCACTCTGTCCTTCCCCCCACCTTCCGCACACTCATGTGACTTGTGCAAAGTTCAGTGGTAAGCCACCATCCTGGGAGGAATCGTCTGCTCTTTACAACTGAAAGTTAGGATGTGGAGCTCTTTTCTAAACTGGTGCGCTAAGAAAACTTTGGGAATTGTGGGTAGACTTTCTGCATATTTGTTTAAGACAACTGAATTACCTGAACGCTTGAATGAACAGGTGCCGGAGTGACACCGAGGGAATGAACACACGAAGCACTAACCCCTGATATCGTGTCCAAAAGGAGTTTTTGGATTTCTTTCAAGTTCCTTTTCAGACCAGTGCTAGTTTCTGTTTTCAGGTTTAACATGTTTTGCCTTCTTCAAGATGAAGAAAAATATCAGTCCTGGTGGAAAAGAGGGGAACTGTTTCCATATTTCTTAAACACACCCCTGTTTTATATTTAGAATTTCTGAGGTCTTCCTCTTAGAATGTTTACTGGAGAGACTGAATTGTTAGGCTCTAAAATGGTTTCTTCATTCAGAACCGTGGCACAGCCCAGTGGGGGAGTGCTATTTAAGGCTTACAAAGGAACCTCATCCAGACATTCCACGTGATTGTGTTTTCCCTGTTTATCACATTCTTCCCGTGCCAAGAGAAACCTCGCTAACACCTTTCAGAGACCTGTCATTCCCCTTCTTTTGGGAAACGAAACTGCTGAAATGTGAGAGAATCAACTAAGTTAAATATGAGCTTATGGAGACAGTAATTATATTCCATGGACTGGAAATTAAATGCACCCATCCTCACGGATAATGTACGTTAAGCCATTTGCTCTTGTCTGTTAAACTATGGCTCAGGAGGGACTAGTTAATGCTCTTTGAAGATGTCAGTTGTTTATTATGTCACGAAGGTGGTCCACAGTGGTCTGCTGATACTGAGCCACAGTATGATGTTTTTAGTTCAGATGGTGTCTAAATTGTGTGGCGAGAAAAGGCATTTATACTTTCTGGCTGGAATTGTGTAGTTTAGTAAGTCCACGAACTTTACTTTTTCTAAATCAGGAATAAGCTGTGGTTTTGGTAAATGGGTGGGTTGTAATGTTCGAAGGGTGGATACAGTAGTGCTGTGGTTGCGAGAGGGTGCAGTTTTAATTCCTTTGGGCTTTGCCAGAGGTGGTTGCTTTATGACTTGTTTTGTTTTAAATCAACCGCCGTCAAGTTTCTGTTAAAGATTGTGTACATGTGAGCACACGGCTTTAGGATTTCTATCATAGATGCCCATCTAAATTAACACTAAAGGGAAAGAAACTGAATTTGCATGGATTCGTTTTGGTTGGGAAATGAAGCAAATACTGTACACTTGACTTGTAAAAAATAAAGAAGTCATTGTAAAGACCAGAGTGATTTGTGGAAGGAGGACTTGTTTATGTAAGAAAACAAAAGATTGTACCCTTTATCCCTTACTGTAATGGGGAATCTATAGCCTCTTGAAGATAAATGGTGACATAATACAGTGTACTGTATATTTATACGGAGCTTAGAAATAATTGGACATGGATAATATTATCACTTTGACTTGCAGTTACAGGGACATCCTTAAAAAGCTGCCTATAGATCAGAATTCATGGTCTTGGATTCTGTTTTCACATTTGACTTGCAAAAGAAAATTGGCTCCCAGCTTTGACATGTTGCCTCAAGAGCATTATAACAGTTGATCTTTATTCTGCATAATTCTTTCCTTTGGAGAAACATGGAATGACTTTTGTTTATCCTTAGAGATCAAAAGAGGGAGTATCTTTCAGAAAAGTTATACAGGGTTGGAGTTTGTTTTACTTTTTATTTTATTTTATTTTATTTTATTTTATTTTAGGAGCATCAAATAAGCTAGAAGTCTAACAAGGATTATCAGTCAGTGCCGAGAATACCCAATGGCCATATTAGAATTTGTTTGCAAATAAATATATATTGAAGACATATTGGTCTGATGGGGATTAGATAGCATCTTTCTTTGTATCTGTCTGCCTAGACCTCATGCACCTGAATCCACTTCCGTTCACCCTGCTCCCTAACGCTCTGACTTTATTTTAACATTTTTGTGATTTACACGTCTCTAAAAACCTGATCTTCATCTTCTCTGCAGACATATACTACCATCAAGCAGTGACAGCCAGAGGTAGGGCAGTGCAGCTTAACAGGTCTTCCTCGAGTCAGTGGTCCTGTCTGTTCTTCCCCCTATCCCCGCCCCCAAGGGATCTGTCCGATGGGCTGATGGGGTGTCCGGTTCTGCAGGCTCTCTCCCTCCCATCCACCAGCTGCTGCTAGGTCAGAGTGCTTGCCCTGCTCTCTGCCTGCTTCTCCAGGTCACATTGCTTTGCTCAATTAGCCTACTGAATCACCACTATCAGTGGTGTTTCAATGGTATGTTGAATAAGATGCACATTCACTTTATTAAACAGTTCTTTCAAGTTTTGTTTTTGTGCTTTTTATAGTGAATCTCCGTATTAGACTGCTTATCAATAACACCAGAATAAAGTGTTCAAGTGGTTACCCTTATGGCTGTCTATCAGTACACAGTCCCATCACTTTATAATCCATTGTTACTGATTATATTAAAGAAGCTAAGGATAAAATTCCTGAGCCTAAAAAGTAACTAGAAGATACATATTGAAATGTCCGAAGCAATCACAAGTAAGGATCTTTGTGCTTTCTCATGTTCTAGCACATGACAAGTTTCAAAACTCTCTTGTATTGACATTGGTACTCCGGAAGGTAAAAATGAATTGAGTAACAGTAGTAACCCATCCTTATAGTCTTTAGGTGATGTGATCCACTATAACAGCAGATGATATTTTAACTTAACTAGCCATGATAATCAAGGGTGTGAATCAGTGTCCTGTAGAATATTAATGAACCATGTGCTGTTTTACTAGATGCCCGTGTAGTCAAAAAGTAGAAGTTAGTTGTAAATGAGACAAGCTGTTGCTTTTCTTGTGGAATTGTGAGAGAATTTAGAAGGAATTTTCATTGAGGACATGTGTAGGATACATAGAAATATAAACACACGGCCCCTGAAGTCATGGAGTTCATACTTCAGGGGAGAAGTGAATAAGGCGTCTAATGGAGAATTAAAGAGAAAATGCAGGAGAATCGTGAAAAAGTGTGAAAAAAGTTTTAAAATGAGAAGATACTTTATCTGGAGCATTTTCATGTTTTGCAACGTTTTCCAGCTGTGCATTGATTTAAATAATATTTAATGAGCTCCTGGTTTGTTTCCAGCACTGTGGAAGGTTCTCAAGGAAGACTAATGACCAGTAATATTTATTGTGTGCTTCCCCTATCTCACTTGCTTACTCTCCTTTTATCAATTAAAACCAAAAGAGGAGGAATTATAGTGGGGTATCCTCTCATTGAGCAGAGTGTGTTTTGTTGGAGCCCCAGTTCTGTTCAGTTGTGCAGAGGCATGATTGATGATTCTGGTATTGGCAGGTCAACAGATTGGGTAATTGACATGCAAAGCCTCAATTTAAAGTGCTTTCATTCTCTTCTTCTGGATGTTGCCATATGTATTAATAACATTGCAAAATTGGAATCATTTGAATTTCAGTTCACTCCCTTCACAGAAGCTACAAAAATGTTCAGAGAATGGCCTTACTAGGTATCAAGGGTAATGAATAATCCACACACTAGGTAATCAATTATCCAGTGTGGGAATTGGCCATATTTAAAATAATTTCATTCCAATGTCTTCGCTGATAAAACAGTCACAGAATACAGAATGCTTGTGCATAATTAGATTAGCAGTGACTTTAGATATTATAGTGGAGAAAAATGGCATGGCAGACCAAAAGCTGCAAGGTCAAGATCCTGTTACTATGTAAATACCTGTGATTTATTTTTGATCATAAAATCTTTAACATTATAAGGTTTGAGAACATTTCCTCCATGGCATTAAAAAAAAAACAACAACTTGGGAAATATTGTCAAAGTAGCACTGCACATTTGAGAGTAAAATTACACATTACACAAATATTTGTGCTGAGGATCACTGTGTGTAGAAAAAGAGCAAAATGGAGTTTATCTTGGTGTCTTAATAAAAAAAGGTAAGAAGAATATTCTCGTGGTGAATGTAATGTTTTCTTTCTACTGAAGCTGACATTCTCTGAAAGAGACAAACAATGAATGCCACTTAATATTTTATCTGGTTCGTTGAGACTGCCCTTTAGTAACCTTTGTTTTTTCTTTTGAAATTAGACTGTCTGTCTTGCTGCCTTATTGCAAAAATGATCCTATTTGTTATTAAATTGATAAAGTTCTATCAAAGTATTTTATCTAATACCTTTTCTTTATTTTCTTGTTTTTAGAAGTTTGTGAATTTGCTTTGAGATTTAGGTACTTATTTAGATTACTGGAGATATCAGAGTAATGAAAGAAATAGCTTATTGTGAGAGCTTGGGTTTAAAAGTGAGTAACCTGTGTTCTTTTTTTATTTTTTTCTTTTAAAAAATTAAATTAATTTTAAAGTTAATATAACCTGTGTTGTTTTCCATGGAAATGTCTTTACTGGGTTTTGAAAACTTTTTTTGAAATTGTTCTTTACAATTATTTTAGAAGTAATTAAAAAAGATATAATTAAAAAAGATACTGCACATTAATTAGGGTTAATTTCTATGTCTCTTACAACTTGTATTTATATAATTAGGTATTCATAGAAAGTGTTATATTTTCATGTAATTTCAGGGGTTGGGGTTCAGTTGTCCTTTTCTGTTAAATTAAGTGGGGCGTATGTGTTTATTTTCACCACAGTCTTTCCTATCAGATGCTTCAGGGAGCTCCCCCGTTGTCAGTTTTATCTCAAGGTCTGTTAAGGTCTGTACTTGCACGCAGTCACTTGTCTGTCTTTACTGTGGTCCAGGTCTTATCAGCTCTTACCTGGCCTTCTGAAAGGTCTTCTCCTTTTGTTATCCTCACTCTTGCTGTCTTTGAGCTATTAATATTCTTGAGTCTACACTATAATTGGAGTGATCTTCTTAAAATACAAACACTGTATATCTGTGTATGCTCAGTCACTCAGTCTTTCCAACTCTTTGCAACCCTATGACCTATAGTCTGCTGGGCTCCTCCGTCCTTGAGATTTCCCAGGCAAGAATGCTGGAGTGGGTTGCCATTTCCTCCTTCAGGAGATCTTCCTGACCCAGGGATAGAACCTGTGTCTCGTGCATCGGCAGGTGGATTCTTTGCCACTGAGCCACCGAGGAAGCCCCATAAATAGTCCCCCTTTATCCATGGTTTCTATTTTTACGGATTTAGTTACCTGTGGTCAACTATAATCTGAAAATATTAAATGGAAAATTTCAAAAATTGTAACTTTTGAATTGTACACTGTTCTGAATAGCATGATGAATTCTCTTGCCATCCTGCCCTGTGCTGCCCGGGATGTGAGTAACCGCTTTGTTCAGAGTATCCCACCCATTAGTCACTTAGTGGCCATCTTGTCTTGGTTATCAGATTGACTGTCACGGTATCGTGGTGCTTGTGTTCTAGTCACCCTCATTTCACTTAATAGTAGCCCCAAAGCACAAGAGTCATGATGTTCACGATTCAGATAAGCCAGAGAGAAGCCGTGAAGTGCCTTATTTAAGTGAAAAGGTGAACGTTTTGACTAAAGGACAGGGAAAAAAATCGTATACTGACTGATGTTGCCAAGATCTATGGGAAGAAGGAATCTTCTATCTGTGAAATTGTGAAGGAGGAAAAATGAATTCATGTTAGTTTTGCTGTCGCACCTCAAATTGCAAGTTACAGCCACAGTGTGTCATAAATGCTCAGTTAATATGAAAAAAAGCATTAAATTTGTATAATAAGATATTTTGAAAGAGAGATACATTCTTAAACCTCTATAATAGTATTTTGTTATTCGTAATTTCTGTTACTCTCTTACTGTCCCTAATTTATAAATTAAACTTTATTATAGGTATATGCAGAAAGAAACGTAGTGTACATAGTACTATCCTTGATTTCAGGTACCCTTGGAGGGTCTTCTTTTCTGATGATCCAACAGATGTTGGCAATTTGATCTCTGGTTCCTCTGCCTTTTCTAAATCCAGCTTGAACATCTGGAAGTACACGGTTCACGTACTATTGAAGCCTGGCTTGGAGAATTTTGAGCATTACTCTGCTAGCATGTGAGATGAGTGCAATTATGTAGTAGTGAAAACATTCTTTGGCATTGCCTTTCTTTGGGATTGGAATGAAAACTGACCTTTTCCAGTCCTGTGCCTGCTGAGTTTTCCAAATTTGCATATTGAGTGAAGCACTTACACAGCATCATCTTTTAGGATTTGAAAGAGCTCAGCTGGAATTCCATCACTTCCACTAGCTTTGTTCGTAGCGATGCTTTCTAAGGCCCACTTGACTTCACATTCCAGGATGTCTGGCTCTAGATGAGTGATCACACTATCATGATTGTCTGGGTTGTGAAGATCTTTTTTGTATAGTTCTTCCATGTATTCTTGCCACCTCTTCTTAATATCTTCTGCTTCTGTTAGGTCCCTACCATTCCTGTCTTTAATTGAGCCCATCTTTGCATGAAATGTTCCCTTGGTATCTCTAATTTTCTTGAAGAGATCTCTAGTCTTTCCCATTGTATTGCTTTCTTCTATTTCTTTCCACTGATCATCGAGGAAGGCTTTATTTTCTCTCCTTGCTATTCTTTGGAACTCTGCATTCAAATGGGTATATCTTTCCTTTTCACTTCTCTCCAAGGCCAAATTTGCCTATTATTCCGGGTATCTGTTGACTTCCTACTTTTGCATTCCATTCCCTTATAATGAAAATAATATCTTTTTTTAGGTGTTAGTGCTAGAAGGTCTTGTAGGTCTTCATAGAACTGTTCAACTCCAGCTTCTTACTGGGGCACAGACTTGGATTACTGTGATATTGAATGGTTTGCCTTGAGATCATTCTGTTGTTTTTGAGATTGTATCCAAGTACTTCATTTAGGACTCTTTTGTTGACCATGATGGCTATTCCATTTCTTCTAAGTGACTATAATCTTTTTTTAGGTGTTAGTGCTAGAAGGTCTTGTAGGTCTTCATAGAACTGTTCAACTCCAGCTTCTTACTGGGGCACAGACTTGGATTACTGTGATATTGAATGGTTTGCCTTGAGATCATTCTGTTGTTTTTGAGATTGTATCCAAGTACTTCATTTAGGACTCTTTTGTTGACCATGATGGCTATTCCATTTCTTCTAAGTGACTATTGCCCACAGTAGTAGATATAATGGTTATCTGAGTTAAATTCATCCATTCCAGTCCATTTTAGTTCACTGATTCCTAAAATGTCGATGTTCACTCTTGCCATCTCCTGTCTGACCACTTCCAATTTGCCCTGATTCATGGACCAAACTTTCCAGGTTCCTATGCAATATTGTTCTTTACAGTATCAGACTTTACTTTCATCACCAGTCACATCCACAACTGGGTGTTATTTTTGCTTTCTGGAGTCATTTCTCCACTCTTCTCCAGTAGCATATTGGGCACCTACTGACTTGGGGAGTTCCTCTTTCAGTGTCCTATCTTTTCATACTGTTTTCATGGGTTTTTCATACTGTTTTCATACCCTATCCTTTTCATACTGTTCATGGGGTTCTCAAGGCAAGAATACTGAAGTGGTTTGCTATTCCTTTCTCCAGTGGACCCTGTTTTGTCAGAACTCTTCCACCATGACCCATCTGTCTTGAGTGGCCCTACAGTGCATGGCTCATAGTTTCGTTCAGTTAGCCTAGGCTGTGGTCCATGTAATCAGTTTGATTAGTTTTCTGTGATTGTGGTTTTCTTTCTGATGGATAAGGATAAGAGGCTGTGGAAGCTTCCTGAGGGGAGAGACTGACTGAGGGGAAAACTGGGTCTTGTTCTGATGGGCGGGGCCATGTTCAGTAAATCTTTAATTGAATTTTCTGTTGTTGGGCTGGGCTGTGGTCCCTCCCTATTGTTTGACCTGAGGCGAAACTATGGTGGAGGTAATGAAGATAACGGCCACTTCCTCCAAAAGGTCCCATGCAGGCACTGCTGCCCTGAGTGCCCTGGACCGTGCAGCAGGCCACCGCTGACCCACGCCTCTGCCAGAGACTCATGCACACTCACAGGCAAGTCTGAGTCGACAAACTATGGGAAAGTCTTAAAGAGATGGGAATATCAGACCACCTGATCTGCCTCCTGAGAAATCTGTGTGCAGGTCAAGAAGCAACAGTTAGAACTGGACATGAAACAACAGACTGGTTCCAAATCGGGAAAGGAGTACTTCAAGGCTGTATGTTGTCACCCTGCTTATTTAACTTATATACAGAGTACATCATGCAGAATACCAGGCTGGATGAAGCCCAAGGTGAAATCAGGATTGTCGGGAGAAATATCAATAACCTCAGATATGCAGATGACATCACCCTTATGGCAGAAAGTGAAGAAGAACTAAAGAACCTCTTGATGAAAGTGAAAGAGGAGAGTGAAAATGTTGTCTTAAAACTCAACATTCAAAGAACTAAGATCATAGCATCTGGTCCCATCACTTCAAGGCAAATAGATGGGGAAACAATGGAAACAGTGAGAGACTTTACTTTTTGGGGTCTCCAAAATCACTGCAGATGGTGACTGCCGCCATGAAATTAAAAGACACTTGCTCCTTGAAAGAAAAGCTATGACCAACCTAGACAACATATTAAAAAACAGAGACATTACTTTGCTAACAAAAGTCTGTCTAGTCAAAGCTATGGTTTTTCCAGAAGTCACATATGGGTGTGAGAGTTGGACTGTAAAGAAAGCTGAGTGCCAAAGAATTGATACTTTTGAACTGTGGTGTTGGAGAAGACTTTTGAGAGTCCCTTGGACTGCAAGGAGATCCAGCCAGTCCATCCTAAAGGAGATCAGTACTGGGTGTTCATTGGAAGAACTGATGTTGAAGCTGAAACTCCAATACTTTGGCCACCTGATGTGAAGAACTGACTCATTTGAAAAGACCCTGATGCTGGGAAAGATTGAAGGTGGGAGGAGAAGGTGCCGACAGAGGATGAGATGGTTGGATGCCATCACTGACTTGAAGGACATGAGTTTGAGTAAGCTCCGAGAGTTGGTGATGGACAGGGAGGCCTGGCATGCTGCAGTCTATGGGATCGAAAAGAGTTGGACACGACTGAATGACTGAACTGAACTGGGGAGCTCTTAGAACATATCCCCTGTGGATAATGGGGAACTGCTGTCTAACTCAGTCACTCGTCCGAGGCCCCTAGTGTGCGTGGAGTGAAGTCCTTACAATGGCACGAGACCCTTCTCTATCTTATGCCTTCCTGTCTGCTCTCCCTTTTAACTGCACAAGTAGCAGACAGAGCCCTAGCTTTTTCACAACTCTAGAACTTTGATCTCCCAGTCCCTGAGTCAGTCTGGATGCTCCAGTCTCCTCCTCTGCCTGTAACTAGCCTGCTTAACCTTCTGAACTTGCTTTAAAACTCTGTGATGTCTTCCCTGATCCCTGGAGGGCAGAGCAGATTCCTCTCTTCTCTGTGTTATTTCTGGGCCTTCTACATGCCTCTGTGATTGCATTTATCAGACACTGGGTTGTACTTATTTGTTTACTCACCTGTGTCTTGAGCTAGACTGTGAATTCCTTTAGGGCAGGGACCAGGTCTTCCTTATCTTTTTTATCCCCAAGGCTAAGTACCCAGAAAAGTGGTGCTGATGGAGTGAACATAACTCACCTGGGACACTCTTAATAGTGCTGTTTACCCAGGCCCACATGCCAAACAGTACTCTGAATTTGCGTAAAGTGTGGTGGGTTATAGGTGGCACTGTGTGCCTGCTTTGTTGATTATACTGCTGAATGTAATCTTAAAGTGCTCCCGACTCCAGACTTTTCCGAGCGTAGCGAGAGAGAGGGTGCAGTTTGTGGAAACATAATTTTGGTGGCAGTCGGCCGTTTCCTGTTACTCCGTGCACACCGTGCCTGTATGAGACACTTTGTACAAAATTTGACCCTGGCTGTTTTGACCATGAGTAAAGTTGACTTAGTGAACAGGGCTGAGGTGTGGGTTGGATGATGCCATGTCTGATAAGGAGAGGCGGATGGGGGCTATTGCCATCTCTTCTTAACCGGTTTTCCTTCTTTCACTCTTGTTCTCCTCTCCACCCCCACCCTCACCCCAAGTCAGGCAATCTTAAGACAGCAGCCTCAGCCACCTGGTAAAACATCAAACATAAGTCAAACTATGTGACTTCACTGCTTAAAACCTTTCTCAGACAGTTTAATAACTAGCACCTTTATAGTATTCTCGGAGGCCCTACGTGGGTGGGCTCCCTGACCCCATCGTTTCCCCAACCTCGTCCCCTGTGCTTTCCCCTTAACTCTCTTCCACGTCACACCAGACTCCTTGCTGCTGTTAGGACAGGCCATGCAACTTGACCTTGCCCTCCTCCTAAACTCCTGTTCAGGGACCAGACCTGAGCCGTGACAGGCTCAACAAGCTATACTAAGCCTAAGATTCAGATTCTTGTAAAACCTGAGTCATGATTCTGGGAAACCACACCCTGGGAAAGTCCTGCTCGCGCCAAACACGAGCCAATCAGAATTGGGATTTTGATTCAAACCCAAGCCAATGAGATTTTGTGATTTGTGTGATTTGCAAAATTCCCCGCACGTGCGCGCATGAACTAACCAATCACTGTTTGCCAACTCTTCTGTTGCAACATTTGAACCGGCTAAATGTATAAATACTGCTGTAATCCAGAACTTGGGGCTCTTGTCAAGACTCCACTGCGCTGGATGAGACAGGAGCCCTAGCTCAAGCTAGCAATAAAACCCATTTTTGCTTTTGCATTGCCGTGGACGTCTTATTCTCTCAGTTCTGGGATCTGGACTTTGGGCATAACAACTCCCCGCTGTACATCTTATTCTCACCTTCTCTTGCCTTCTTCAGGTCTTTGCTGAAAAAAATCACCAGGGACCCTATTTAAATTACTACATCTTTGCATGCTTGGCACTTGAACGCTCTTGGATTTCCCATGCCATCCTGGGGAGCAATGTGAAGGCTGAGGAGCACTGGTCCCACCATAAGGCTGGATTCCCAGCATGATCTAAATATTCTTTTCTGTCGTCCCTTGATAACAGACTTGGCACTTGTTTGCAAGTACACTTGTTCTACCAAACCTATGGTCATGTAAGCCATGACTCCATCTGGCGTGACTTCTACTGCCATCTCTTATCACATGGTCCTAACAGTGTTAGTACCCTGTTGAACTCTGAAATCCTAAGGGAAGAAAATTTGCCTTATATACTTTTATGTTGTGTAGCAATACCTCTTCTCTGACTATCCAATGCAGCATCTCAGGGTGTTTGCTGACATTTATGGATTAAATCAACAATTATTTACTTAGTTCTTCCTAGAACCCATCACTGTGCTGGACATATCACATTTTGGCTATGTAAGCATGTATAATATGTGGTGAGCGCTTGCCTAGCTGTCTGAAACCATCTCCCTGGAGCAGAGGGATTTGTTAGCCGGGCTCCTTAATTAATTCCCTCCCTCTGCACTGTCCTTAACTTAGACTGATTGCCTGGATCTGGGCATCAGTTGTGAATCCTTGTGTTTTGAGAGCTTCTATGGCCTTGTAGACTTGGTATAAAGCAACCTTGACAAAGCCATGAGGAGGAGGAAGTCTCTCATAGAAGTGAAGATGGCTTGGCTTGCAGGTGACCTAGAGTGACCTGACCCACGACCTTCCCTAGAGCAGGCGCTCTGGGAGACTGGTGGAATGAGGAGTGACTCTGCCTGCCATTTTCATGCCCTCCTGTTTTCTAAAACGGTTCTGTTGAGGGCTGTAGTGAAAGGAAGATAACCGAAGGAGATGGCAATAGGTGGGTGGGAAAGAGGAGGGATGAGATACAAGGAGAGGAGAGATGATAGGTCTCCATACCTCTCTATTCTGCCTCCTTGTTGCCAACTCTTTTCTGACTCCATCTCCTAAATCTATAAAAGTAATGGTAGTCTAGTGGGTCTCAGACATGTTTCTGAATGTGCTCTTTGTGGGACTAATTGTTTATAATAGTTAAGATATGTTTGTTTTTAAGACATAGTTTAATAAACCTTTTGTACATGGTTGAAAAGTGTGGAGTAAAAATAAAGGCTAATCTGTTTACTGGCTAAAATTTCAGTGTACAAGTAAACTGTTAGATTTGGGTTTCATAAATACTTACTTTGCTCTCGACTGAGCAACTGAGCTGAACTACCTTGCTCTACGGAAAACCTATTTATAAGTGAAAGCCACAAGCAGTTGAGATTTCATAAACTGCATCACTTGATTTTTGTTTTTGTTTTTCAGTAAACTTTAAAAAGAGGACGTGAGAATAAATATGTTTTATTGTTGTTACAGTTCCTTTGCCTGTGTTCCCGAGGGTTCTCTTTCACTTTGTAACTGGAAACGCCTCAGTTAAAGTAGAAGCTGGGTATCTGGTGTTTCTGGATTACATTTTGAGATAAACCAGAATTCCTATCTAGACACAGGTGTGTACTGCTTCAGTCTTGAGTGGTTGGAGGTTCTTTTACAAAGAATACAAAAGGCAATTTGTGAATTGACCTTGGTGGGTGGTAGGGCTGTTTCTTGGCTAGGTTGCTGTGGACATCTTGACTGGTGGTTATTTATTTACATAATTTTTTTTCACCAATGGAAAGTACATAGAGTCCTTTGACTTCCTGGAAAAAGAACTTTGATTTTTCACCTTAAAGTAATTTTATGGCAGAGTTCATCAACATACTCTATTCCAACTATAAAAAGATCATTTAAATCCTTTTTTTTTTACCTTGCTACCTTTCCACATCCAATTCTTTACTCATAAGTATGAATGTGGTTCTGTTCTAAGGATCCCAGTTCTGTTTGATATGTACAGAATTTTTTGAGCTTACTTGTTGCATTTGGGATGTTATTTTGTGCTTTAGGAAGCTGGTGAGATTGGGGTTGCACTCCTTCAGCGTTCCTTTGGATTATCTCCCCTGGAGAAGCAGTGGCAACCCATTCCAGTATTCTGGCCTGGAAAATCCCTTGGACAGAGGAGCCTGGCAGGCTACGGTCCATGGGGTCGTAAAGAGTTGGACACGACTGAGCAATTTCAGGTTCCTTTCCTTTTTTTGGGTCGTCAGGCCTTGGTTACTTCCCACACACTAGGGGTTGTTAGTTTGTGCAGTGGCTCTGTGTGCTCATGTCATTGTAACCAGGGAAAAGTTAGGTAACTGAGTTTAGAAATCTGAAGGGTTATGTTTAGTTTCCAACTAATAAAGGCCTGAACAAAAACAAAATTGTAAGTTTTCATCTAGTTTCTGAGAAAGTTGAGCAAGGTTTCTCGCCAACAAATTGTTTTTGGAATGGGAAAAAGAATCTTCTAGAGTAAATCTATGATGTGAACATTTTGAGTTTCTCAGTGCCTGAGAAGTTTAATTATAGTTGTTTGTCAGTGACTTTTAAAAGTTTTGGCTATGTCCAAAGCAACAAATACACTTTACATTGGTTCCTAATCTACACAACAGATCTACACACACACATATGTTCACATACATATAAACACATATGTACATCTATAGAAAATCTAAGAAAAGCTTTGTGAAACTAGTTACCCTTATTGTATGAGTACATGTGATTCTCTTCTCTGTTTTATTCTAGTCTGTTCTATTAGACAGAAAATGTCAGTCTCGACCTACTGAACTGGTTTTATCTTTCCCTATTAAGTCACAGACTGGGGCGAGATGCTTTCAGTAGATTTTGGGTAGTGGGGTTGTATTATGCTGTGTGTCAGATTGTTCCCTCACAAATGGCAGTGCAGTTTCTGTGGATAGTCCATGCTCATGGCCCTGTTGTAGGAGGCCTCACACACCAGAAGCATCCTGAGATGCAGTACAGATGAGCTGTGCCTATCAGAATACCCTTGGGTCTGAGAACAGAGTAAGCCCTCTCCTAGGTTTCCCTCTGGGCCCCCAGCCCAGCTCCGTGCCGTGCTTGAAAACATGCAGGCAGGACCGAGTGATTTCCACATGGACCTTGCTCCCTGCCTGAGCACAGCCGTGCACAGCCTGCTAATGCACTCCATGGCTTCCTTGCACCTGCTCACCGGCCCAAGGGAAAACTCATGAATAGCAACGTCTGATGAATTTCTGCCCTGATCTGGAGATTTCTCTGGCATTATGCTTCCTGGCCTGCTGTCCATCCATCCCCCATAGAGGAAAATTAGTTAAGAAGTTCAGTCCATTTCACTTTACTTTCAAATTGTTGGACTCTAGCCTGTATGTTAGAGATTCTGTGTCTGAACTGGATAAGAAGCTGCATTTTCTTTGAAACATAAAGTTACTGTAAAACCCTGATGGTTGGTTAGAGATCCTTTCTAAATTGTGTTCACATGGACTACATGTTAGCTTACATAAAATGTTAGAGGAAAATGCCTTTCATTTTTATTGCTCTGTCACAGAAGCTTGTTCCATTCATTGTTTAGAATTTTAAAACAATTAAAAAATTAACGAACATCTTTCTGAAGTTTGCTCTGCAAATAGAGTCTGTTTGCAGGTTACGGTTTATCCAGTGCTCACTCACGTCTGGTCTCATTTCATTGTTCTGATGGTCCTGTGAGATGGTAGGATGGCGGCATCTCCCCCGAAAGCTGTCCTGAGAGATTAAGGGGCTTGCCTGAAGCCTTACAGATAATAGTGGTGTAGTTGGATTGAAATTCACTTCTCATGACTTAGTCCCTCCCTCTCTGCATGATTCCGTGTAGTGTTTCTACTCAATCCTCAGAGGACATCTGAAGCTTGTTTTGATGCCTTGGTGTCAGTGTGGTGTCACTGAACCTTGTAAGAATCTGGTGTCACCTTGTAAGAATCTGGTGGTTATTGAGGTTTGTGAGGATCCTTGCTTTGGCTTAAGGTGGGTCTCCGGTGCCTGCTTCTTTTTTGTTCCAGCTGTAAAGCTGTAACCTTTTTCTTTTCACTCTCGTAGTCCTGCTTGCCTCTTGTACCCACCAGTCTCTGCTATGGGGTTTCTAATATGTTACCTTCTGGGGAGGTCTGGGAAATCTAGCTTATTACAACAGCAGTGACTGAAGGATTATAATAAGCTCCTAAGCCATGATCCTGTGAGTATTGCTGTCTGGTCAGAGACCATCTTGACTTCTTGGGTCTCAACCACATTTTGAGTGATTGAGTTTTTTTTTCCAGAAAAATGATCTCTTGATAAGTGGAATGTTCTGTAATATGTAAATATGTTTTTCCCACATTTATCTTTTTCTGTTGGCTTTTCTTTTTACTACAGTTAAATAAAGCACATGTTTGCATTAATGTTATGGAGTTGTGACTATATTTGGGCATCCCAGTTCTTATTGTAAATGTTAAATTTTAAACACATCTATAAAATCACTCTGAGTTTCCAAGTAGGATTACTGTATTGTTTCACTTGAAACAAGCAACATCACTTTTAAGCTTTGGTTTCATCATTAACCACTTGTTCTAATTACATTTTGAGTTCTTGCTTGCCACTCTTTTCTCCAGCTATCAGTTGGACACCAAATATGTGTGTGTGTGTGTGTTGTGTTCCATGTGGTTGAAATGGCCTCTCCATATCTTTAGTTTCATATTTTTCTTCACATCATCTGCTTATAAAGAAGTTAAAAGATGGTGATGATAAGACATATTTCTATTATCTGAAGTCGGTTCTACTCTACTAAACCTTTTTGGCCACTTAAAATGATGTTTGATCTTCTAAACACAAATGAGAATTATATAAAGTGTGACTGAAAAAGCTGATTTGTCTCTCTGCCTTTTCTATGACTTTCTTAATAAACCACCAACCTCCCAGTTCTTGGAACTAATATGACCTTTTAATAGTCTGTGTTGAAATAATCTTCGTTTTGTGTCCTAAGTGTACAGTAGTTGCGCAGTGAGTGTTTTGATTCATACATAGGAGAGCTGCAAAGATGTTTTGGTGCCTTTTGAAAAATTGAAAATAGAGATGTAGAAGAAAACTTTTCTGTGACTCAAGAAATGAGGCCTACAGAAAAGTAGCAGTTTCAGTAGGGATTGCTATCCTCTTTTCTCCAAATATAAGAGAATTGATAAAAGATGCTCACTTGTGGTATCAAAAGCTTTTGATATCCAGCATAGTTACTTTGTTTTGTGTCTGTAAAGTCTCAGAGATGACAATTGTAAAGATGTCTTTCATTTTTGATGAAGTGAAATTTCAAAGAATTCTTACTGTTGTGGTTATACCTGGAGAAACCAGCTTTAGCAGCTCTTTGAGAGAGAGCTTACTGAAGGAATGACCGACCACGAGTTTTTTCTCAGTGCCGTTTGAGAGCATTTTGGTAAATATTTGAATATAGTTCCTAAATTGAAGTTGTGAAGAGATCTAAGAGTTACGTTAAAAAACAAAGGTAATTTGTTAGGGCTGGAAGAAATCTCCAGGATAACCTGGTGTGACGGATGAGAAGCAGGGGTCCAGGGAGGTGACCTTGCTTGCTTTAAGACCTCACAGCCAAGAGCCCAAGGGCACAAGCCCAGTTAGGTTGTGCCCTTGTGTTATTTTCTCTTTTAAATACTGTTGGAACTGTGTTCCTTTCTGTTTCTTTAATTTTGGCATTCCTGACTTACCTGTGATGGTCTAGTGACAGATTCCTTTGCTGACCTTACAGAGCAGGTTTTGGAAGTCTTCCACCCACTCTGTGTCACAATGAAGGTTTTCTAAATAGGTGTGTCGAAGACAGGCAGCTTACTGATGATGGCAAAGGTAAAAGAGGAACAGATTCACCCTGGAAATAGGCTCTTCTGGGTCACTTTGCTTCTGCTTACAAAGGCAAACTCATTCAGGTTTCAAGGAATTGAAGGAAAAGAAAAAAAACTACCCCACCCCGCAAACAAACCCAAGACCCCAAAGGTCCCAGGCTGCAGCCTTTCCTTGGTATGAGCTGAAGGCCCTAGAGACAGTTGAATAACTTATAGCGTCAAAAACCCACAGACGTTTTTCCTCTTGAGGGACTGTAGACTGCCTGGAGAATCCCAGGGACGGGGGAGCCTGGTGGGCTGCCATCTATGGGGTCACACAGAGTTGGACACGACTGAAGCGACTTAGCAGCAGCAGCAGCAGACTTTCATTATCCTTAACAGCTGAATCTTCTGAGATGTGTTAAATAAAAATAAAGCATGAAGTAAATGCCAGCTATTTCCATCAACAGAATTGTAGGTGACTTCTGTTAGATGTTAAGTGAAGAAGAGGGGAAAAGAGAAAAGGAGAGAGGAGAAAGGAGGGGAGAAGGAGAGAGGAGAGCAGAAGAGAGAAAGAAGGTGGGCAGGAAGGGAGAGAGGAAGAGGTAAAACAAAAATAAAAATGGAAAAGGCTCAAATCTGTTTGATCAAAGAGGAGGATCAGAAAAGAGCTGCTTCTGTGGGATGTTCTGCCTCCTGTGGATCGTGTAACTCTGTGATTATCCTGCACTGTGGCAAGAAGCCACCTGCAGTTGGTCTGCCAGTTTGAAGAACCACTTTCCTGCTTATTTTTAAACTCCTAAGGACAGGGAAAAAGACTGAAGGAGCCTAAATGCCACGGTTTCCTCAAACCATTATTGTTGTAAATCCTATGGGTCCTGAAATAACTTGCTATTCCTGAATTTTCAAACTGCCTGGCTGCTCAGAAGACTTGGCAGTTGAAAGGGAAATGATTAGCTCCTTCCTTTAAGTGTTGTCCGCAAGGTTTAAGTGGGTCAGAAGTTGGAGAATGTGGTGACATCAGAAATAAACTACTCTTTTTAAATGGGAATTCTCTAGTTCTTTATACAGAGCTTTGAGTTTTTAAAATATTTTATAAATCAGAATATTTTAAATGTATAAATCTTAAGTAACTTAAATGTTAGATTATTTAATTATCTATGCAGAAGTTTTCAGGAGCCTGAGCACTTTAACTTGGTATCTACCTTTTAATGTTTATGATATTGCTTAATGATTAAAAGTAATTAAGTAATTATAGTCTAGTAACTGTCTCTGGTTACGGGCTTATGTTTTACTAACAAGTAAACTGCGGCTGAACTTGTGTTCCTCCTGGTTGGCTGGTACGTATCTTGAATTCTATTGATTTGTAGTCTGGCTTCTCTTTAGAATGATTTAGGACCGGACCGTGATTTTGTGGTTAGAAGATCTTGTGTTGCACCTGTTTCTATAGTTGAAGGTTGACTAATGTTTTAACTTCCTCACATTACTCAGATACTTAGGAAAAAATGATACAAATGACCTCTTTATTTTAGGTTAGTTGGATTTGTGGGAAGGGTTGCCATTGAAATGTGTATGTTTGGAGTCAGTCCCTTCACAAGCACATTGATGAAATACACAGCATGAAAGGCTGTGAGGTTATTCTGACGCTCCAAAATGTACACATATTTGGTGCACTGACAATGGTAAATCTTGAGAATAAAATTTTACACTGTGTTTTATTTTGCTTCTATAATACATCCATTGTAAATGCACCAAGAAAGGGGATCTGGGGTCATTATTATGACATCTTTTGGTGTACTCCCTCCAGCTGGACACACTGACTTCAGCATTCTTGTATGGATACTTTCAGAAAAAAAATTTTTTTTTCCTTTTCTACTTCCATCATCCTTCAAATATTTAATTTAGGCTGAATGAGAGAAGGAAAAACTGCCTTCTGAGTTTGTTCTGATGAACTTGCCTTGAAAGAGAATAGCATCTATGTTTGAAAATGAAGCCTCTTTGGACTAGCAGTTTTTAAAGAAATATTTTATACAAATTCTACCATATGTTCAACTATTTAATAACTATTAGTTAATGATGAGTTTTAGTACAATTGTGTGTGGGGCAGTAGTATCTAATTCTAAGGAATATGTTAAATATTCTTATGACTTTTCGTAGGAATCATTGTGCTATTGGATAGATAGCTCATGCAGATTTTATCCACTTTCCTCTGTTTGCTTTTGAATGAAATAGAGTCATGGCAGTTCTGGTTTAGGTAGTAAGCTCTCATCATCTGTTGTGTTTCAGGTACCTCACAGGGCGTTGGAGGTAGGTGTGCATGAGCAAGTCCTTATTTTGACATGTAACTCATTTTAGATGGGCAGATAGATTGTGACACTATCACAGCTACCTAAATAAAGCTGGGGGAGAGAAGAGTGGTCAAGGGTGGCTTCAGAGAAGTTAAACACACACACAAAAAACCACCAAAACAAACAAGCTGTGAAGGTAGGACTGTATTCCAGACAGTGATAGTCTGATCCAGGACAGTGCAGATAGGAGACCATATGGATTATGGAACAAAGCCTACTGATGGGGCAGCTTAAAGAGAAATGGCCAGAAAATTTGCAGAAGAGAATTGAGTTCAAGTCCAAATTTATTGCTGGATGAGGAGTTTGGGGTTTATTCTTGTGTTTCTTACATAAGTAGAAACATGTGTTTTGTTTTGTTTTGTTTTGTTTTCCTCTCCCCTCAGGGAGAGAATGGAGTAGTTGGGACTCTTTTGGAAAGATGCAGTAGGTATGACAGTGGTTTAAGAAGTCTTGACTTAGAAAAAAATAAACTACTATAAAGTTATAAAGGAATATTGTCACTTGAAGAAATATCTTAGCCATTCACACAACCTTTTGAAGCTTCTTCTGGCTGGATGAAGGGAGTGAGGTTTTGCATTAAAGACTCCTTCTTACTGTCATTGCCCAGGAAGTATCCTGTGCTCCTACATGGTGGGGGCTGAAGCCCAGTGGACAGCAATGGAGTCAAGGAATCTCTGCACATCTAAGAGGAACAGGGGAGGCTGTAGGATGATCTAAGAGCTCAGGGCAATGTGGACACTTATCCTACATTCCTTAGGGACATAGAACCACAGGGGCCCAAGGGCTCTTAAAAAAAGAAAAAGATCATTGAGTGTTAGAAGAGTTAGGGTTTCATGAATGAGATAAGAGAGAAATTTCATGATAAAGAGAGAAATTTCATGATAAAGAGACAAACAATGGCTTCCTTTTTGGTTGTGATGTCAAGTAGTCTAGATTTGGCTCTGAAGGAAAAAAAAAGTAATGAATAACTTGAAAAACTGCCTCAGGAGAGTATATTTTAAACTGGCCAGTTAAAGAATTTCCATGATTCCAGGAGGAAATACAGTGACTCAAAGAGGCTACCTACCGCCAGAAACCATTCAAGAGCCCCCAGTGCAGTATTTGCAGGACACCCTGGAGCTTCATGGTTGGTTTGTGTTCAGCACAAAGTTAGCTGTCTTTAATAAGCCAGGATACAAAGGTCTCCTGAAAGAAAAGTGACTGCAGGAAAGGATAAAAGTTGCCCTTCAGATCAGGTTGGTCAGCCCTGGCTGCAGAGTGCAGAAAAATCAAACAGGATACCAGGTTAGATGAGGTTAGGAGGAAGTGTCCATAACAAAGTCCTGTGTGCCAACTTTCCCAATGATGAGCGATGCTGCCTACAGAGGTGGCCAGGCTGGGACACTATGACCCGCCAGGCTGGGGCACTGTGACCGTCCATGCTGAGTCACTTAGTTGCGTGTAATTCAGTGTGACCCTCTGGACTGTAGCCTGCCAGGCTTCTCTGTCCATGGGATCCTCCAGGCAAGAATTCTGGAGTGGGTTGCCATGCTCTCCTCCAAGGGGTCTTCCTGACCCAAGGATTGAACTCGCGTCTCTTACATCTCCTGCATTGGCAGGCAAGTTCTTCACCATAAGGGCCACCAATAGTAGCTTTAAACTAGCCAGTTTAAAGGTACCATGTTATCACTTTTTTCCCTTTCTTTCTTTTGGGTCTGTGGGAGTGATAAATATGCAGAAAAACCCAGACTGAATCTCTTTCTTCTGAGAAATTCTGAACATTGGTAAGAACCGAAGTATCCCAGCACAGTGGGTGAGATGAGAATGACTAATACTTTGGTAAGATGTTCAGATGGTGTCCGTCAGCTTTGGCCACCAGCCTGGCTTCCTCTGTGAACATTCTCTTACAAACAGTCTCACAAGGTTTCAGCATCGTCAGCCGCTGGTAGTGTGTAGTGGGGATAGGAGCACCTGTGATTGGGAATATGTGTTTGGTCTCCTCTGACTTTATAAATTATATTTTAATTAATTTATTTTTAACTGGAGATAATTGCTTTATAATATTGCATTGGTCTCTGCCATACATCAGCATGAATCAGCCACAGGTATACATATGTCCCCGCCTTCTTCAACCTCCCTCCCATGTCCCACCCCATCCCAATCTCTAGGTTGCCACAGGGTGTCTGATGTGAGCTCCTTGCACCACGCAGTGAATCTCCACTGGCCATCCATTCCGCATTTGGTAATATACATGTTTCCAGGCTGCTTTTCCCAGCCTCTTCTACCCCCATCACGTCCACAAGTCTGTTCTGTGTGTGTCTGTGTCTCCATTGCTGCCAAAGAGACAGGTCTGAAAACAGACCTTGCCTGATTGAATACCTTTTTAGTTGATGTGAAACAAATCCTCAAATGGGTATGGAAAATGGTTTTTCCATCTTTGGCTTTTTGAGTAAAAGTCAAAATCAGGATGCATTTAAAAAACAACAAAACAACTATGGTTTGCCTGTTTTTCCTTTATAATTTTGTTTTCCATTTTGCCAGGAACAAAGAGTTTTGATCCCATCTAGACTCACTCATTATATGTATTATGCAAATTAATTCCTAATTTACCCACATCCCTACTATTTTATTGAAAACAAACAAATTTTTTAGTAGGCAAATGAAATAGCACTGGAGTGGTTTGGAAGACATGAGCATCTGAACATTTTTGGCTGTACTTGTGGCTACCACTCCCTCTGTCTGAGACAATAATATTAAACTTTAACATGATGCAGCATGTTGTAATCCTACAAGGGAGTGAAAATGTTGGGGCTCTAAAGTCATGGTTGGCAAAGGCAAGACATTTGTTCTGTCCAGAGGACTGTAAATTCTTTAAACAAACACCATCCCTGGCCTGCTCCATTCACTTAGTCTTCCTAGGGATTAAGTTTTGAATTTCACCAGCACAGAGTTGTGCTGCAGTCTATGGGCTTGCACAGAGTCGGACATGACTGAAGCAACTTAGTAGTAGTAGTAGTAGTAGTAGTAGTAGCAGCAGCAGCAGCAGCAGCAGCAGCAGCAGCACAGAGTTGGACACGACATAGCAGCAGCACCAATGATCAGTTGTTCAGCTGCTAAGTCATGTCTGACTCTCTGTGAACCCGTGGACTGCAGCACGCCAGGATTCCCTGTCCTTCTCCATTTCCCAGAGTTTACTCAAATTCTTGTCCATTGAGTTGGTAATGCCATCCAACCATCTCATCCTCTGTCATCCCCTTCTCCTCCCGCCCTCAATCTTTCCCAGCATCAGGGGCTTTTCCAACCAGTCAGCTCATTGCATCAGGTGGCCAGAGTGTTGGAGCTTCAGCTGTAGCATCAGTGCCTCCAATGAGTATTCAGAGTTGATTAGGATTGACTGGTTTGATCTCCTTGCAGTCCAAGGGACTCTCAAGACTCTTCTCCAGCTCTCGTGATCAGCGGTAGTAGATAATAATTTTTTTCTTCTAGTTTTATTGAGATATAACTGACATATAGCACTGGTGTACAGCATCGTGGTTTGCCTTACATACATTGTGAAATGATTAGCACAGTAAGTTTAGTGAACATTTTTTGTTCAGTCCTCAAGTCATGTCTGACTCTTCACAATCCCATGGACTGCAGCACGCCAGGCTTCCCTGTCCTTCACCATCTCCTGGAGCTTGCTCAAACTCATGTCCATTGAGTTGGTGATGCCATCTAACCATCTTGTCCTCTATCGTCCCCTTCTCCTCCTGCCTTCAATCTTTCCCAGCATCAGAATCTTTTCCAATGAGTCAGCTCTTTGGATAAGGTGGACAAAGTATTGGAGCTTCAACATCAGTCCCTTCAATGAAGATTCAGGACTGATTCCCTTTAGGATAGACTGGTTTGATCTTGCAGTCCAAGGGACTCTCAAGAGTCTTCTGCCACACCACAGTTCGAAAGCATCAATTCTTTGGCACTTAGCCTTCTTTAAGGCCCAACTCTCATGTGACTACTGGAAAAACCATAGCTTTGACTGCACTGAACTTTGTCAGTAAAGTAATGTTGCTGCTTTTTGATATGCTGTCTAGGTTGGTCATAGCTTTTCTTCCAAGGACCAGGCATCTTTTAATTTTATGGCTGCAGTCACCATCTGCAGTGATTTGATAGCCCAAGAAAATAAAGTCTGTCACTGTTTCAATTGTTTCCCCATCTATTTGCCACCCTTATGGCAGAAAGTGAAGAGGAACTAAAAAGCCTCTTGATGAAAGTGTCATCTGCATATCTGATGTTATTGCTATTTCACCTGGCAACTTTGGTTCCAGCTTGTGCTTCATCCAGTCCAGCATTTCTCATGATGTACTCTGCATATATGTTAAATAAGCAGGGTCACAATATACAGCCTTGACATACTCCTTTCCCATTTTGGAACTAGTCTGTTGTTCCATGTCTGGTTCTAACTTGACACTGTTAGATCAATTGCTTCTTGACCCACACAGAGATTTCTCAGGAGGAAGGTAAGTTGGTATGGCATTCCCATCTCTTTAAGAATTTTCCAGTTTGTTACGATCCACACAGACAAAGGCTTTAATGTAGTCAATGAAGCAAAAGTAGATGTTTTTCTGGAATTCTTTTGCTTTTTCTATGATCCAGTGGATGTTGGCGATTTGATCTCTGGGTTCCTCTATCTTTTCTAAATCTAGCTTGAATATCTGAAAGTTCTTGGTTCATGTGCTGTTGAAGCTTAGCTTGGAGAATTTTGAGCATTACTTTGCTAGCGTGTGAAATGAGTGCAATTTTGCAGTAGTGTGAGCATTCTTTGGCATTGCCTTTCTTTGGGATTGGAATGAAAATCATCTCACATAGATAGAATATTAACGAAATAGAAAAAAAAAGTTTTTTCTTGTGATGAGAACTCTTAGGATTTACTCTCAGTAACTTTCATATTCAGATACAGCAGTGCTTTTTCAAATTTATTTTTTATTGAAACATAGTGACTCAGCAGGTAAAGGATCCACTTGCAGTGCAGGAGACACAGGAGATGTGGATTCCATCCCTGGGTTGGGAAGATCCCCAGGAGGAGGCAATGGCAACCCACTCCAGCATTCTTGCCTGGAACATCCCGTGGACAGAGGAGTCTGGTGGGTTACAGTTCAAAGGGTCACAGAGGGTCAGACACGACTGAGAGACTAAGCGCAGGACGTATTTAAATTACACTATTGTGTTAATTACTGCTGTACGGCAAAATGACTCAGTATGTATACATTCTTTTGCAAGTCCTTTCCAATTAGTTTATCATAGGATTTGAATACAGTTCTCCATGCTATATAGTAGGATTTTGTTGTTTATCCTTTCTTTATACACCAGTTTGCATCTCATACTGCAGTGTTAACTGTATCTCTCAATTTGTACATTACATCCCTAGTGCTTATTTATCTTATAACTGGAAGTCTGTATCTTTTGACCACCTTCATCCAACTCTCCCTCCTTCTCACCTCAGGTAACTGGAAATCTGATCACTTTTTCTATGAGTTTGATTTTGAAGTATAATAGACCTAAAACACTGTTAGTTCCTGGTACACAACAAGATAATTTGATATTTCTGTGCATTTCAAAATGATTGCGCTGGTGAGTCTAGTTATTATCTGTCACTGTACAAAGATATTGTATAATCATTAGCTATATCCCAACACTGTATGTTTCATACCTGTGACTCATTTCTTTTGTAAGCGAAAATTTGTACCTCAGTCTCGTTCATCTTTTTCTCTCCTCCCTCCACCCCCACCCCCAGATAATAATTTTAATGAATAGTTCTTATTAATTTTTCCTAGTTGGAACAGCATGCCTTTTCATACTTTATTTCTCAAACATATTCACAATTGTTTGGTGAAGACAAGGGATTTCATTTTTAAAATGATAATCTTATTCAATTTTGATAAAGGCCTATTCCATTTCCACTGCTTGTGTTTAATGCTATGAGGTTTTCAGACAGTGATGTCTATCATTTCACCAGTCTAAGGTGGTGTTTGTGCTGTTTAGCAGTGTTTCGTTATGGAAAGGTTTTTCTTTTTGGTAGTATACTTTTGCAGTAATAATTTAGCCACAGTACATGCAGTGATTTGGGAAAACAAGTTTTAAGCCCTTGTGATCATAAATTGAAGTCAGTTTAAAAAGAAAAAAAATTATTCCGCCTTCTCCCACAGTCACTACCTTGCTAAATGTAGTAGTTTCCTCGATCTGTTGTACGAAAGGACCACATATGAGGTTGCTTAACAGAAATTTATTCTGTTGTGGTTCAGGTGCCTGTAGGACCCACTCCAGTATTCTTGCCTGGTGGGCTACGGTCCAGGGGGTCACACAGAGCCAGACACAACTGCGTGACTGAGCAGGCATGCACGAGGACCATGTTCCCTACCAGGGCTCCAGGAGAGAACCCTTCCTTGGCTCTTCCAGCTTCTGATGGCTCTCAGCATTCACTGCCTGGTGGCTTCATAACTCTAATCCTTGCCGGGTTTCACATAGTCTTCCTTGTGTCTCTGTGTGTTCTTTTCTATTACTTATTATCCTTATTAATATTGCTGTTGTTATACTTAATACCACCCTAATCCAGTGTCCTCTCATCTTGATCCTTATGTCAAATATGTATACAAAGACCCTATTTCCAAACAAGGTCACATCCTGAGGTTCTGATAGGTAGGAACTGGTGGGGAGAAGACACTGTTTCACCTATTACATTACAATTTAACCTGGGTAGCAAGAGTAACTTGGTTAAATGGTAATAACCAAGAAGCTATCACTGATCATTATTAATTTTGCATGTTCATCTATTACATAATTTATCCTATTATAGTTATTTGTTATATTTACTCACTTACCTCTTGCATTAAATCATAAGGAAGCAAAGACTGTCTTTTTTTCTTGACATAATGCACTTAACAAAATGCTCATTTATGTTAATGTTAATATCCATTTCGGTATATGTCACAGCAAAAAATCTTGTAGGTTAGGATAGAATCTTAGAGTTAATTTAGTCTGCACCTCTATGGGTAATAAGCTAATGTACAAACCAGCTAGATAAGGCTATAGACATCGCTGCACCCATGTTCTCTTTAGTGTCCAGTTCATCGTTCTTTCTACGTTGTCAGGTTGCTCTGTATTAAAAAGTTTAAATGTGAGTATCCTTCAGTTAAATTCAGTCACTCAGTCATGTCTGACTCTTTGCAACCCCATGAATGGTAGCACGCTAGGCCTCCCTGTCCATTACCAACTCCTGGAGTTCACTCAGACTCATGTCTATCGAGTCCGTGATACCATCCAGACATCTTATCCTCTGTCATCCCCTTCTCTTCCTGCCCCCAATCCCTCCCAGCATCACAGTCTTTTCCAAAGAGTCAACTCTTCACATGAGGTGGCCAAAGTACTGGAGTTTCAGCTTTAGCATCATTCCTTCCAAAGAAATCCCAGGGCTGATCTCCTTTAGAATGGACTGATTGGATCTCCTTGCAGTCCAAGACTCTCAAGAGTCTTCTCCAACACTGCAATTCAAAAGCATCAATTCTTCGGTGCTCAGCCTTCTTCACAGTCCAACTCTCACATCCATACATGACCACAGGAAAAACCATAGCCTTGACTAGACAGACCATGGTAAGCAAAGTAATGTCTCTGCTTTTGAATATGCTATCTAGGTTGGTCATAACTTTTCTTCCAAGGAGTAAGCGTCTTTTAATTTCATGGCTGCAGTCACCATCTGCA